>JAGXCT010035335.1:74142-115658 GCA_022495035.1 Philopotamus ludificatus
TGGACTAACTTTGGAGTGTAAATCCAAACTGAAAGCTCAACTTCTGCCATCAATCGAAAACCATCTTTCCACCACAAGTGTCATAGTTTTTAAGATGACAGTGCTCCATGATACACATCTGGAATAATAAGATACATTTTTTTAGGTAGCAGTGGCATTTTTTTAAGCCAGTATGGGTTTTCAACCTTGTAGTGGCCAAGAAAATTCTGAGAATTTGTGGTACATTGTGGCCGTTGGAATACACAAAGAAAGCATACGAGTCGAGAAGACTTAATAAAAATGTATGCAATAATTAAGTTCCAAGTTCATTTATGGAGAATTCAGGAGATTCATTTTTGTCATATAAATACTTCCGTACCTGTCTCGAATATTACCCTCCGAAATTTTCACGGCAATCCTATGATGTCATATAAAGTACTTAATAGTTCGTGAAAAAAGATTTTTTATAATCGGGAGCAGCTCGTCTATATACACTGCAGAGCTGCAGCACCCCCAAGCAAATTGCGGATAATATGTTAATTTGTCTGTTTATTGATTATGTATACGAAAATATAAATATAATTTATATATATTAATTGGGTCGGTGACTACGTAAGCAGTGTTGCTTATTGCGAGGTCGTGTATTGGATGGATGCGGGGCGGTAGCAGAGTGCGGGGGGGGGGGGGTCTAGTCGCTAAGCGCCGTGTCGCGCTGCCACTCAGTGCAGTCATTTTGACTCACAGCTTTTGAGCCATATGATGTTTTTATATTTTAATAAAATATGAGCGAAATTCTTCAAGATGATAGCAGGAATACTATTATTAATCATCATAAAAATATTATAATATTATTAAGATAATTTTAATTAACTTTCTAGTACCACTTCAACTTAATTAATATTTGTTTTTCTTGTTGCAGGTATGAGATTTTCCAGTACACCCTACGTTGTGAGTACATTAATGTCTAAACTGAACTATCGCGACGCTGCCATACATAGTGAGTGGACCTTTTCATCACTATTTAACTAATTGGATTTAAAATTAGTTTTCTTCTAGTCATTAAACTTGGACTGATTCAGTTACGTGCCAGATTGTTGTTTTTCTCCACGGTATATAGACAGCACACGGGCACTATCTTAAATTCTCATTATGCTCACGTATCGTCAAGAGCAGAGGATCTTGTTAGCATATACAGTCCAGTGGTTATAGAATAGTGACCTGCTTTATATTCATGATATAGGTAGAATAAGTTTGTTTGAATGTTTGTCGATACTTGGATATCGTGCCCATTGAATTTTTCCACATTGATTATGCAAAAATATTTTTAGTATAAATATACTAGTTTTTTTTGCATAGAATACATTTTAGGGATTAACTTGTAAAAAAATCAACCATTTGCATACACACTTTGGTAAAAAAATATATATTAACTTTTCGTTCGTATAAAAAAATACGTTTATTTAATTCTTAACTTTAAAGTAGGCCTTTAAATATATTATACTGTAAGACTTGTTTCTAACCCTAAAGCGCATTTTTTATAATGAGTTTAATACCTTTAACGATTCCGTCTTTATGTTCTCAATGTTGGTAACACTTCGTCCTTTCATGTTTTTTTTATGATTAAATCTCCTGGAATAATAAGAAATCGAAGAGCGTCATGGCTGAAGAATATCGAAGCAAAGGCCTAAGGATTTGTCTTTGTTCAAAAATGATTTTCGACAGCAAACGCATTCAAGAATAATCACTTCAGTACCGTATGGACACCGGTGACGCCTGTGGTCGGACGACCCTAATGCCGCAAGGCCACCGATGGCCATGAATGAAAAAAAAATGAATATATTATGAAATATAATTTACTGACTTTATTTTTAGTAAAAGCGAATGGTTTTTTTGGGGATTAGGGATGATAAAATTACTGTCGACTAATATCTTAACAGATAATGGGTCATAAAACTCTATAAAATAATTATTTCTTATAAATAAACGGCATTTTCTGTACAAGGACTCTAAATATTTTTTTCTTATAATTTTTCTTAATCTAATTTTAAAATATTCTGAAAGCTATGCAGTGTTTAACATTTTAGAATATAAATTAGATATCAGTTTATTTTAACTCTCATTTTAGTCATATGTGCAAAAGCCCTTACTCCATCAAAAACCGTTATCCTTTTTATCCTTCCGTCAGGATTCAAAGATGCAGTGTCCCGCTGTATACAGTCCAACCAGCCCAGCATTAGTTTTTCTTTCCTCCGAGGACAGGAGGGCTTGTTGTGTGACCGGTATACCCTTCTTTCTTATATAGACGGTACAGTCTCATCGTCGAATACGACACCAAAATATCCGTCTCTTACGAAACAAGACGAGGGACAGCTGGATATCCACGAGAGGAGAATTCTAAGCTCAACTTTTAGACCCGTTTATATGGACGGCCCTGATGATAGTCACGTAGAGCTTGACTTTAGTCTTCCTTAAGAGGAATCTCGACTGTAGATGCTGGTAAAATCCAAAGTAGTACCGAATTTTGTAGCATGGTTATTTTTCGTACTTCTTTCTGGTTTCATTATTATTTGTGTAAAGGATGAGGAAAGGATTCGTGACTCGGACCATGGCGAGCCTTTACTCTCGCCGGTGGACGAATGCAAACACAGTACGTTTAGTTGAACACATCGACACATTTATTAATTAATAAGAATTCATTACGAGGCAGCAATATTTGTTACGGAATAAACACGTGGATCGAGCTGACGTCCTGGTGCGTTTTCTGTCGCGACTCTGCGAACACTGCACCGGCGTCGAGAGTCCAGGGAGTGTCGTAGAGGCACCTTCCTTCCTGGTCCTCGACGAGGGCCGGCTGGGGCACGGAGTAGCTCGACGAAGCATGCCAGTCTGCGGTCCTAAGTCGTGGAAGCTGAGGCGGAGTCCTGGCTGATCTTGGTTGGCTGCGCTTTGATTATATGGTGTCGGAATAAATGGCCATACGAAGGACGAGGAGAGTCTCCAGAATCGTTTCATGGCGAAGTAACGCAGGATGTGCGTCTACGCTGCAACTGCGGGCGGAGCTTTGCGCGGGGGAAGCGTGGTAGATTTCCGGAGCCCGCGTATTGTTGCCAACATGACGTTGGCCCAAACACGTGGAATAACCACCACATTTGTAATAAGTGAACCGAGCTATGTAAATTTCTGGACGGCCTCGAAGCTGCACTCTTCGAATCTCAGGGGTTTAAAGATTCGTCCTTAACATATGAGCATGTATTTTGTCTTGGTGTCATTGATCCTTAGTCCCATGCCCATTGTTGCTCTCATTATTCGCTGACATACCTCCTTGAGAGTTGCCCAAGATCTGGAAACTATGTCTATGTCGTACGCATAGGTAAGAAGCTGTACTGGTTACTTAAGATTGGTGCCAGATGTTTCCACGCCCGAGTCTCTTAGTACCAGAAAATGTAGTAATTATTATTTTAACCAGTGGCGGATAATAAGTAAAATATTTATTGCGGAAGATTAAAAATTTAAATATTTCAAAAATGATTCAGTATGGACGGCGCAGGACTTCTCTGAGTCGCAGCGCAACACAGCGCTTAGCGACGAGACCTCCCCTCATCCCGCTGCCGCCCCGCATCTATCCAATACACGACGCTGGTAGCGCTGACGAGCAGACAGCGCTCTAGCTCTACACTGCGCGATGAGAAGCCCCTGAATTTAACTAAATTAATCTTGAAAATATTTCTTGGTGCTTTCCTCTTTGAATGTGAGTCCTTAAAACAGCTTTCAGAAGCAAAACTGTGATAAGAGCATTAGTAATAATTAAGTAATATTTTTTTTTATATAATATTATTTCGCATCACGTTGTGTCGTATCCGCAGACCTTATTTTTAACCGGAAATAATATTTCACCATTTCGTTTTTGCATGAGAAAAGTATATCGCTTTGAACGACAGCTGTCAAATTCAAAGTATTATATAATGTACAAAAGTTTTTTTCTGCGAAACAATAAAAAAAACTTCTGATTGATTCGCGAGGGCGCAATAAAAACAATATCGATATAATTTCGGCCGAAAACTTTTCGACATCGCAAATAATTAATTGTAATGTATTTGTTGTTGTTATTATTATCCGAAAATAATTTCGGCGTGACACATCCGTGTCATTAATATTACAGGAATAGAACGCGAACAATGCCCGGAATTGGAGACGAGAATATTTTGTTGGCGAAAGAAAATTTTGTGACATTGCGGAAAATTTCCCTTCCCTCCCCCCCTTTCTCGTCGAACTGTCAATTATATCAATTTGAAATATTAAAATAATTATTTATAATATATATTGTACATACAGTCATTGATGTTGTAGATGGGAATAATATTTTTAAATTAATCTTATGTAAGTTTTTTTACGTTAAATACAACCTTTTGCAAATCAAATGCCCCCCTTTGAAAATCAAATTGACCCTTTTAAAAATTATGTTAAGCAATTAAATATTTTTCGAAACAGTCAACCCTTTTATAGCGTTCGGATAGGAACCACGCTATAGAAAGTTAGGCACCCATACAAAATTTGGGGTTAAGTTCTTTTAATAGTATTTTGCGATTTGAAGCAAATCAAACATTTGGCCCTATTTTATATTTTCAATGCACGTGTTTAGTTGGATAACAATAATAAGGGGTATTGATCTAGCATATTTCTCCCAGTTTTTTCATTCGCCACAGATAGCCAGAGGAGTTCAAAGGGCCAGTTTTTTAGTTAGTTATTTTAAAATGCTTTAGCATATGATGAATACATAATAAAAAGATAAATATAAGTTATTAAACCTTTTCGGAAATATGTTTTATTTAGGATACATATTATTATAAAATAAAAATATATTAACAATAATTGAAGTAAGAAAAAAATGGTGATTTTTTTAAATTGGGTTAAGTGCACGTACATATTTAAAATGCACATTAATAATATATTTACGAAAATTCTAATTTAACCTTGATAATATTGCGTTTTGTAAAATGAACTATATAGAAGGGACCGCTATACAAAAAACCGCCGCAAACGTTATAGAAAAAACGCTATAGAAGTGAACGCTATAGTAGGGTTGACTGTATATATTTATTTTTTTATCAGTTCCTTCAAAAATGTAATAAACGGGTTCCACTGTATTTATGTAGGACCCCGAATTTAAGTCCCGCTAATTACGTTTTTTTTACCAGTTCCGTATTTGACGTAAAAAAACTGTATAAAATCATTTAAAATTATAATATAAACATTTTGATATCAGTAGAGTATAGCATTAATAATATTAGTTTTCTCAGCGGCGTCAGAGATTACCAACCGATATTAATTTCACGCCAGGGATCCTCAACCTGTAGAATGTCGCGGCTCGTTGATTATTACAAATTCGCAGCCAGAGAACTAATTATTCATTCCAATTTGAAATGTCTTGCGGCTCATTAGCGATACCTGGAGGATTAATTAGCCACTGCAGTACATTTAGCTAAGAAAACAAGAAAAGTATTATTTTCCATTAGGCAAATGAGAAATTTACAAAATAATCATTTTGTTTTATATATAATAATAATACAAAGCAGAGACGTCGATAGAATTCTGGGAGTTGTATTGACCTCACTCTCAGCATCACAAATGAACTGTGTATCTATATTATATGAAGCCGGCGTATGCTTTGATAAATACGAAAAAAAAATACATAAAAACAAATTCAATACCATTTCAAGGGCCTTGCCGTGCCAATGACGGTGATAAAATTTAATCGAAAGAATCCTGTTTTCATCCAGAGTCCCCTCCCCAGTCGCCCGATTCCTCCCATCGCTTCCTACCCCGTGGCGAGGAGGTGGGGCGTCATTTCGACTCGTCCGTCTTATTCATAACTCGTCAACTTTCGGCGGCGAAATAAAGCGTCACCGCTCGAGCGGAAGTGTAACATTTCGCAAACATTTCGCGTTTTACAGGAACCGGAAACGGCAGTGTATCGCCCACCCCCACGCCGCTCCTTCTTTCCGACAAACATCCGACGATCCCTTTGATCGCCATTGATCCGGAAGTAAAAAATTGACGAAGGCGCCTCGTTTGTTATCCGGCGTCTCGTCCGACGCCACTTTGGATAATCTCCTCAGAGTGTTTCTGCCACGCACTTAAAATTTCCTGTTTCCATCGCTTTTGTTGCGCGGCGGGAGACGCGAGATGAATTTCTTAAACATGAAAATTGTGTATACCACGAAAATTACTATGACAATAATAAAATTCTTGGAAAAATATCATATATCTCTGATTATTTCAAAGAAAAACTAGATAGTATTCTTTCATTTGACTTTCCTAGAAATATATTGGAGTAGTTTTTCCTCGTCTGCTACTCTCAGAAGTATTTAAATAGTTTAAAGGAATTCTGCAAACATCACCGATGACGATTAGGAAGGGCAATTATGATGAAAGGGTTAAATAAATTAGATTTGTTGAATAATTCATTATTAATTCCATGTGTACAGTAAACCCTAATAATAATAATAATTTACAAAATAAAAGTCCTCAAATTTTGTATGAGTGCCTTTGGTTTCGATAACGCGAGTTTTCTTCAACGCGTTTACGATTTATTCGTTATAGAAGGGCTGACTGTTTTTTATCAAAATATAAATCGTTATTTAAATTCTCAAAAGCAGGGATAAGCAACCCGCACCCTTTTTGTCCTTTTACAAATTTCTACAGCCTCATTCTACTCTAGCCCTATCCCGCATCCTCAATATCCCCATGACGTAATTATAGTCTTTTTCTATATATATCATTCGCTGTTTTTTAACTGATCCGTCACGGGGGCTCGAAACCAATGTTGTCGGCCAATGGGTACTATTTATTATAAAATGAATGTATGAAAATAGACCCCAAGCAATTCGAGTCAAGAAATTGATGGATTCTTCGACAATACCTTGACACTGACGATGTTTCGCCGCGACTGAGGGACGCTCCCGTATCGTCGTACGTGGTTTCACTCGCACTTGCAGATGCGCGATGTTTTATCTCACTCGCATCCGATACGGAGCAAAAATAAACTTCGCTCGCATGGCAACTGCAGCGAATATTTTTGTTTTGTTTTTTTTTACAGTTGCGGACAATATAGTTTATTGATTATTTATATTTATTCTTTGGACTTTTTTAGACAAATACAAAAAAATGGGACATTTTGGATTTATATTAAAAGAATTATTCGAGAAAAATCAAAAACTTGGGGTCCCAAATATACCCCATCGGCATGGCTGGTTAATAGTATTTCTATTAATAAGTGTTTTATTTCTGTATTTTTTTATACAAGGTTAATTTTGTTAATAAAGGGATAATTTGGGTTAATAAGTTTTTTTACATGCGACCCACATAATATTTTTAAATATGTAGCTGGCTTGTTGTGATAAAAGGTTGCTCATCCCTGCTCTGAAGTTTTAAAAAGTTGATAATCAGAAGATACAATATATGGTGAATAAAGGAGGATGCTTCTGTAGTTCTAAATTCAACTCCCTGAATTTTTCGTTGTCATTTCGTAAAATACGTTTTTAGTCATTTACCAAAATTGTTTTTTTAACAGTTTTATCTTTAATCTTTCTAAACGGGCACCGTAATTTATGGTTGTAATAATTGTTCATGATTTAATAATTTATAATTATGCCTAAAATATCCCACTAAACACAATGAAGTATTAATATAAAGTCTTTCTTAGAAACGAAAGCGAAAGTTCGTGCGGTAAATTCCTTGTAATTTTTTTTAAGGATCCTTTTCAAATGGTCTTGTACTGTTGACTAGGGACAGCCGAGATCTTGTGACAATTCCTTTATAGTTTTGCAAGGGTCGAATTCCACCAATAAATTTAAAGTGGCATTATCTAGCTGTAGGGGTGGGTCTTCTTGATGTTAGTTTATCGTTTAATTCTCTATCACCTGTCAGTCGGTTTCTTTTATTGGTTTTAATATTATTCAACGCCGAGAATAAGGTCTTACTAAAATAGAGAGGTAAAATAAAGTCAAATATTTTTTTTTTAAACTCTGTCAAATTATTTATTATTATTATTATATAAATGTGACAGCCCTGCTTAGACACGCCCATTTTTCGACCGCTCGCAAAATAATCAAGGATGTACGTTCATTTTATTTAATTATTATTTAATAATATTTTTTTACAAGCTTCTCAAACTTTCTATTATTAAAATTACTGTTTATTTGAATATTATTTTCTATTTAAAGACAATGGCATAAATAAAATTGCGGGATTGCGAGCAAAATTTAAACGTCGCGTGCTCGTAACGCTTAAGCGACAGTTTTTAACAAAGCATTTGGTTGTGTATAGGTCATAAAAAAAGGACTGCGCTATATTTTTCATATTCACTTAAAACGATAAAGAGAAAAGAAATATTGATACTGATTAATAATATGTGTTTGTGACATCGTGGAGTCGTGTAACGCCGACGCAAAAATATTAATCCATAACGGTTATAAATTTTGACTATTGTGTCACCCTGTACATACGATATCATGATATAATAGATTAATAAAATATTAGATTAGCATACACCGCTGAGACCTCACGATTCGCCACAAGTGCCATTCTTGACAACTCAATTTGTTAAATGGATCTTTAAATTGAATCAGTCTGATGCCTTTGTTGATCCATTGTCGAAATATCGAAAAGTTTCGAGTTAATCGAGTCATGAATGAAATTAAAAAATATAAAATATTGCAATCTCACAGTGAATGTACAGGGTGATGTAACAATTCCTCGACCGATTTGTCAGCGCGGCATATCTATTCTAGGCGTATAAATTCAAATAATTCTACTATCTAGCCCTGGCAAAACTTTAAGGGTGAAAAATCGAGTAGATAAATTCATTAAAACAAACGGCGTGCGAAAAACTATGTAGCTCGTATGCGAGCGTCGGATCTACCCCCGCTCCCCATCCCCCTGCACTAGTTCTTCGTCTCCGATGGCAGTATATCCACATCAGGGACTCAGTGGGCATTAGCTAGAATAAATTAGGAGAGTGGTAACCGACGCCGGGGACCGAATTGCAGAATGCAAATGTGCACCGAAAACTAGTCCGCGGGAAATGGGGGGGGGGGGGGTAGGGGGTGGTATCGTGGCTAAATTGAGATGCATTGTCTGGTGAATGGAGATAACGACAATGGTTGACAACGCTGAGTAATCACAACTAACTATGAATTTGGTTCTAATATCAATTTAAGCCATGGTGTTATATTATATTTAACGTATAGAATATTTAAAACCAAAAATAAGGATATAAGTCTCAAAAATACATAGCCGTGCCATTAGCGACCCCAAGTTTTTACAACTACAATTGCGAAAAATTAAAAGAACAATATTTTATGTTTTTTCTCGTTCGCATTCAGTACGATGTGCCGAGTGCGAGTGAAACGTGCGAGTGATACGTGTCGGGAGAATTTGGCATGTGCGTGCGTATCATTTACGCGTCATATAGATTAGTTAAAAAAAAATCAAATTATAAATAACTATTTTTATTCATAGAAAAATCTAGGGATTCCCAAAGTGTGAGCCACGGCTCCCCAGGGAGCCTCGGTGACGTCATAAGGGCGCCGCGAAATATTCCATTAAACAATTCAGCAAATTTGTTTGGAATTCCCAATTCTCGAAATTTTTGCGCCATCTTTTTGCACTCGCTTTTCTCAAGAAGCTCAAAAATTTTGAAAAAAATCTGATGTATTAAGGGAGCTACGAAAAAATCTTATGTATTTAAGGGAGCCGTAAGCCGAAAAAGGTTGGGAACCTCTGGAATAATCCATATTTAAATAAAATGTCAAGATATTGATGAAGAGTATCTGAGAGACCCCCTTCGGACGAGGCGGTTGGTTTTGAGCCGCCGTGATGGATGGTTTAAAAATCATATATAGGATTTGATAAAGAAATGTTGTGTGCTTCAGCCTTTATATACGTCACACATAAGTCTTATTTTAAGATAAAAATAAAACTAACAATAGATTTTTCAATTTTGAAGAATATCCGAAACTGCGTTAATATTTTTATCAAAGTTTTCCTAAAATATTGTGTCGTAAGATCCATTTTTTTTTAATTTTAATAAAGGGTCAATAAAAAAATGGTACATATTTTTACTCGACTTAAAGTCGGCAGCAATAAATTTCCGAGTTGAATAAATTTAATGAATATTGAAGAATTAATAATTCATCGAAATTTGAATTGAAACAAATCGAGTTTTAGTTTATTAAGATTATTTAGATTAAGCATAAATTCTAAATAATTTAAATTTATTTTGAATGAAAATGACACTTATCGATTGAATTATCCTCGTCAGTTTAATTAGATTTATTTAATAATATGTAATTATATTTCTGATTTTATTTTAAGTAATAAACCGGATAAACTTGAGACCGTTTAACCGTTTTTAATAATTTAAGTCATTATCATTATGTATAAATAATTTACAAACCACGATAATCTAAAAACTGGTAATTCTGCTTCGCATGCGTTTGAAAAATGAGATCTCAACTATTTTTTTTGGCTTAAGATTTATAACTTTTATGAATTTTCATATGCGGAAATTTTTCCGTTTTACATTTTCATACTTATAGTATAGAAAATAATTTAGATATTTTTTTAAAAAAAATGTTTTTTATTATTTGTTATGTTTTTCGGTATAAATTAAAAAATATCAGTGGTTCTCAACATTTTATTTTTATTAACAAAATGAATGCGAAATTATATAATGTCGAAAATCTCTAAATTTAGATTACTCTCCTGTCTTCACTTGATAAAGGTTATCACTTGAATAAAAAAAAATCCTTCGTCTTAAATAAAAAAAAAAACAAAATAAATTTGGACCCCATTAGGCGACTTATTTATGGGATAAGAACAGGGCAATATATAAAAATATAATGATTCTAAGAAGTGAAAAGCTTTTCTTTATAATCGTTTTATTTTACGAATGTTTTTTTTTCGCAATGTTTACATATTTTTTTCTTATATAAAAGTTGCCATCATCATCATCATCATTTGCCAGCCACAAGACTCTCACTCACTGAGGAAATAGCCGTACCAGACTCTCGAATGGCAGTCGTGGCTAAAGGAATCTGAGTCTCAAACCGTCGAGGACTCAAACCGTCTTGGTATGCGGTTTTTTTGTAAAAAGTTTCCCTCTCTTAGACATTTCTGGCATTGGACGTGTATTCTCTACCCTGTTGGTATTGGATTTTATCCTCCCGACTATGTCCAGGCAAGTGGGGGGAGGTTTGCCTCGGTATTCGTATTTCTCTTCTCAAATCTGCCCAAAACGAGTCTCAAGTAACGAAAGTGATTATTATCCCTGTCGCGCAATAGAAATCCTTTCATCAGGTTCTGTCGCCTGTGTGCAGAACTTATTGTCCCTCAACGTCAAGTGTATTGGAAAAAAACAAACTACGTGCCATCACTTTTATATCATCTTACTCGCTGAGGGTATGGGCCTTACCAAACTCTCGAATGGTAGTCGAGGTCAAAGGAATCTGAGTCTCACACGTGACTTAAGAGCTCCCCTTTCGTGTCCATACCTTACCGAGTTTCTCTCTCTTGGCCATTGATGGCATTGGACGTACATCTGCTATCTTGTTGGTATTGGATTTTACCCTCTCGATTGTGTCCAGGCAAGTAGGAGGAGGTTTGTCTCATCATAGGAAAGACCTCCTCAGAGAGGGGTCGCCTAAAAAGAAGGACGAGGAGTGAAAGTATCGAGACTAGACCGATTATTGGTCTACAGATTAGGGTTTTCCTTCCCAGGGTATACTGGCTCTGTGGTGGAAATCCGTTAGAGACCAGATCTGTTTATGCACATAAGGGATATGTGTACACATACATGTACATATTTTTCCAGGGGTGCACTATTTTGTTAAGAAGGTTTTGTTTAGAAATTAAATCTATAATAATTGCCTTATTTTATATTTTTTGCAAAAAAATCTGGAAAACTTTGAGCTACTTTTGTATCGGCTGATGCACATTTTCGAACAATTTTCATATTAGGCAAAGAAAATCTAGCAATTTGCGAAAAAGATTACAATTTAGGGACATGTTTGAATAAATTTGTGCGAAACATGTCTCGTATAACGCGGTTTCCTATTACGCGGAACGGAACTCCAATATATACTTATATCTTGAGACTCGACTTGTTATAGAAAAAACGTAATCTATTAAATAAAAACTTATTATCCTATATAATCTGAGATTATAATTAATAATGCGATCGAAATTTTCCGACTTTCGCTAACATCTAAACTATTAACTACTCGAACGCGGTGTTAACAAACTAGAAACTTGTATGAGCTCTCACTATTTAATATTGGATTTCATAAGATTAATCTAAGACGTCCGTACTTGATGGTTTTGGCGTCTAAATTTTGCTAAAGATGCTCACCGAGATCAAATTTCATGCCGTGTTCCTCAAACTGGATCCGTCAAGATGCCAGAGTGTACTTCCCCCCCTTGATAGGGGCGGTCCAATCAAATAAATGCGATTTTCAAATTGACTTAGCTGCTTCTTGCTCGTCTCGAAGATTAAATAATATAATTAACCCTCGAACGGCTGATGTAATTCTGCCGTGCGTAATGGGTTTTCGCTTTTAAGGTTATATTTCACGTAATTTAATGCCCTGATTATTTTTGAGGTTGGATTCGTTTCCCGCGTAATCACGCGGTCGCTTTGTGTATTATGTATATGAAACATTATTATCGGATAACAATTTTATATGTTAATACGTGTATAACCGCTCGTGGCGTACGGCGACCTGTGTCGTTTCGCCCACATGGCCGCGTGCGGCGGATAATTGTAATACACTCTTTCGTTAAAATTGCATTTTCTCGCATACACACGTTTGATATATTTATACACGTGTACTTATTGCTTTCTCGCTTCCAGCGATAAATATATCAAAGTGTCGGCTTTTGGTGAATATTTATTGCCAATTCACGCATATTAAGAAACACGTGTATCTCTGAAACTAACGCGGCTGCGAATTATTTCGCCAGAGTGAATTTATTCATTTCAGTTTTTTTTTTATTTAATGGAAATATGTGTACAAAAGTTTATTTTTTTGTAATATAGGCCAAATACACAGAATTACACATGAGTTTATTTGAAATAATATTTTTTATCGTTCTCTTTTATCCGCTTATAAAGCACTCTGACACACATGAAAAAAATGCTGAAAAAATATCTGGAATTGTTAGTGAAAAATTCGGTATTGCAATGGCTCAAGGGTATGTCGATGTTTTAATGAAAACTATTTTGTTTCTGAAAAATGTTTTTCATATTGTATTTTTTTTTGCGAGTGTTAATAACGCGACGTATATTCTACATGTAGATAATTTTTATATTAAAATACATATTTTATTCCACAACAAATTTATATCTTTTAGTCTCAAAGGTTTTACTTATACGAAAAATCCCATTTTTTTAAAAAATTCAAGTGAGATAATAAAAAGCTTTAATATCTAGTTGTTAAAATAATAAATAAATGGTTAATATTGAAACGTTAAGGCTATGGGATCACACCGATATAAAGGTAGACGCAATGAGTCACAAATTCGTTTAGAGATATCAAAATCGGCCGAGCCGACCCGGGGATTACAGATTGATTTATTAGAATACTGCACTATCGAGAAGTACAGGATTTTGACTTCTTATTAGATTGCAGTGCATTATTTCCTGTTCCGAAAGGCTTTCTTCCATGCCTTCGAATTTTAAACTAATCTCTAAACCCTGGGTGATATATAGATTTTATAAGGCAATGGTGGGAGTTACGCTTGCCTTTGTCTTAATCCATGACAGGTGTCGATTGGGGTCACTCGACTCAATAAATCCCAAACTGTGGGACTATGCTCTTGGTGTATAGAGTAATTCCATATTTTAAGACAGAGTACAGCAATGATTTTAACCTCTTCTACTCCGTGGGCCAGACGTATTGGCCCAACGGATTTTTTAGCAAACAAACTAAACTAAGTTTTTTTTTATTTAATTAAAAAAAAGTCTTGTTGAAAAAAAGTAATTTTCCAAATGGAAGTGGAAAGGGTTAAGAAACGAAATCCTTCTTGATTTTTATCTTGCCGAATTGATTGAAATGCATATGTCATAAAGCAAGCTTTTTTTCGATAAAATATTTTTCATAGTTATTTAAGTTTTATAAACTAGGGCTGAATTATTAGCGTATGGGATTAGGCCGATATTTCGGCCTTCTTAGGGACTTAAAGCAATAAATTTAGGGCTAAATCATAAGTTTAAGTTTATTTTTCATGTAATTTAAAATGCTTACATTTCATTTTATTGTTTTTCTCAAGATTTGTATCGCTTAAATTAAAAATATATAGATTTTTTAAATGATTTATAGTTTTTGCAATAAATTATTGTAGTTAGAATAAATTCGTTATTGTTTATTTTATTAGACTTTATTTAAAAAATATTACTTTACATTATAACTAAATACATTTGCGGACAATCTGTCATATGCGGTAAATTTTTTTTATTACGCGTGGGACACGAAATCAATTGACGGATTTTTTGATTATCTTCTGTCAGTCAACATTTCGTCGGCTAGCGTGTGTTATGCGCGCCCCGGACATACACAAATACGCTTTTGACGTGGAATTCACGTCCCCCGTAGGCAATATGTTGAGATTTTTTTTTATTCTACGGACATTTGATGACGTTTATATAGAATAAATAAAATAAAAAAATACTCTTAAATAATACATTATTCAAAAAAATTTAACTCAATATTATTAATAATCGTAATTTAATATTTTTTATTAATATTACATTAATTGTCTCTTTTTAATCACTTTTTACTTTATGAATTGTGACAATTATTAGTGTCCTAGAGTTATGCGCTTACATTTTTCTAATATTTCCTCACTAAAATGTTTTTTTATCATCTTCTAGTACAGACATAGGACTATGTATGGCGAATACAGGGGCTCAAGTATCATAATCGTGTTGTTCTCTTACAAAATTTCCTTACTTTCTTTCATTTTCACATATGAAACATATGAAAACATTTTTTTAGTAAACAATTAATATCGTCAAGATACGTCATAAACAAGTATATAAACAAATGACGAATGAATGTGAAATTTGGTCGTATACACATCGGAAAACTTAATAGTATTATTTATTTACGTATTAGGTATACCGCAAATAAATCCATATTTTTTTAATTCTTATTTGAGATCATTCTGTCCTGAACACGGTGGAGAAAACATCTTTGTAAGTTTTTTTTTCTTTAGTACTATTCCTTGGCTTTCTTATTTGTGTCATATATTTTATTTTTTTATTAAGAATAAAGTGAACAAACTCGAAGCTCAAAGCTCTCAAATAAGACAGAAAAAGAAATGGATTTCTTTCCGGTACACCTAATACGTACTTGATCTTTTAATTTTTTAGGTAATTATTCCTTTCTTTTTACTTGAGATTTTTTGTTAAATAAGTTTAATAGGCATTTAATTTCATTTAAAATGGTAATAGTTAATTATTTAGTTATATTAGTCAATATTTGGATGGGTTAGGTTAGGTTAAACAATTTTAGGTTAGGTCAAGTTACGTTTTATTAGGGTACGCTGGGTTGTTGGGTTAAATTATGTTGAGTTAGGGTGGGGCAAGAATAAGAGTATTCTACAGAATTTAATAATTGCCTATTCTCAGAAGGGCACGAAATCAACTGGTTATTTGTTTCATGCAATAAATAATTCCCAGAAACGTAATATGCGATTTATACGTTGGGTTCAAGTGAAAAATCTCTCTAGGAATTTTTTTCCACATAAGTCGATAATATATTTCTTTGTCAAATATTCAACAATACCGTCAACTCCCAGTATATGATATAATTTACAATTTTAGCACCGATAAAAAAATAACGGGCCCGACGAGCCGTGCGGAGGGAGGGGGAGGTTTAATCCCCGAATTTATTTAATCAATCCAGTTGTAAATAAAATTTTCCAAAATATGATTGTATAGGTCGTTGTCATTTTTATGGTCTCGTTACGCGCCGTCCTTAACGTGTGGAAAGTTCACGGCATTCGTAACATTTCCATCGGTGTGACCATTAGTTTTTGTTGCCGTACACAGCATATGAATGTCAACGGTTGACATTCAAATACTGACATAAACACCGGGATTAGAGTGCGTCAGTACGCCGGCCAAGGGGTTATTGGGTCGTAATCAAACCGCGCGAGGTGTTAAGCCCCCTCGTTCCAATGAGTTATGTGACGTCACGACGAATAGCGGCTGAATCACGCGGCCTGTGTCAATGGAACGCCGAGTAACATACCCACGATTATCTCCACTGATGATTGTATATTTTTGTCGAAGCATTGATCGACGTGGATAAGAGGTGGGGGTGGGGGACCGTGCGTATAATCTCCCCTTACCCTTTACGAGCGATTACGTTTTTGTCAGCCTTGTTTATGTGTTGAGGCAGTCGTAGCGCTCTCAGCCTCTGAGGAGTAGCGGAGGGGATGTTAAAAATGCCGTTTCTTGCGCGGATAACCCACGCCCGGATAATCGAGATACACATAATTCACGAGACGCTTGTTGCGAATTGTTTCAGCGTTAGATAGCCCAGTTTACATTGTGTCGTTTGTTTGATCGCCGCCACTTCAAATAATAAGGCGTCTGGTAATGAGGCAATTCTTTTTACTGCTTGCTCTTCTTGTGTCGGCTCCCAATTCCAACTTTCTCACATATTTCTTCTGGCAAGTTCTGTTACACGCTTTGAACGGGAACGCTGCTGCCGAAGTGCTTCCTGTACGTAACGAGATGAAAGTTTAGATTCTATGCCAAAGTTTAAAATAGGCGGAGCATTAGACCGTAGAAAGAATAGTATGGAATAGATTGCATTAAAAATTTAGTGAACCGATGCCCCGGATCCGTAGCGGCAAGAATCGTGGAAACACTTTATTTCTATTGGATAAGAACGTGATTTTTCGCAAACCAAACGTTTTTAATCCAGCAGGTTATCCGACACGAAGTAATAAAGTTAACTAGATCTATCATTGATATATTTTTATAATCTCAGTTCATCGTTTTTCAAAGGCTCTCAGAGATCTTAAAAATATATATGAATATAAGAATACGATAAATGTAATCACGTGATTGTATTTTTTTCGATCGGATGGGACACTTCTCCAAAAAACCCACCTCATGGTCCCACAGCTTGGGATTCATTGAGTCAAATGATTCAATCGACACTATTGGGCGATAACTTTCACTTATCACCTTTCAAAACATATCATCATCATCATCATCAGTTGTCAGTCACAAGGCTCTCACTCGCTGAGGGCATGGACCTTACCAAACTCTCGCATGGTAGTTGAGGCCAAGGGAACCTGAGTCTCACACGTGACGTGAGGGCTCCCCTTTCGTGTCCATACCGCGGGGACCCGAGCCGTCTTGGTATGCGGTTTTTTGTAAAGAGTTTCCCTCTCTTGGCTACTGCTGCATTGACGTACGTCTTCTACCACGTTGGTATCGGATTTTAGCCTCTGATCAGGTCCAGGCAAGTAGGAAGGCTTGTTCTGGTATCTGTTTGTTCTTCTAAGGCGTTATCTGCTTATAACGAGTCACGAGTGACAAGTAGCGAGCGATCACTAATAATACACACACCTATATAGATATACACAGGCGTACATATGCACATCTGCCCAAAACGAGTCTCAAGTAGCCGGTCGCAAGTGATTATTAGCCATGTCGCGCAATAGCAATCCTTTCATCATGGGAAAGACCTCCTCAGTGAGGGGTCCCCTAGAAAGAAGAAAGAGGAGCGAAAGTATCGAGACTTGACCAACTATTGGTCAAAAGATTAGAGTTTTCCTTCCCATGGTATACTGGCTTGACCAGATTTATTTATGCACGCAAGGATATGTTGTACATATGTTTGCACTGTTTTATATTATTATATATAAAGGTGCTCGAGAGTTTAGATTACTGTCAACTCTCCTATAGCGCCAGGATAGAGAACGTATTATAGATATCCGCGTTATAGAAAAATTTTAGCATACCAAATTTGCGGTTAAGTTAGATTAGGTTAGGTTAATTTATATATAGATGCCCAAGTGATTAGATTACAATCAACCCTCCTATAGTGCTGTAATAGGGACGACGCTATAGAAAAAATTAGAGCATACAAAATTTAGCGTTAGGTTAAATTAATTGTATTTTGTTAATTGAATCAAGTCAATACATTTTGTTGTTAAAAAAGTGGAAATCAATATTTATGAAATATGTTTATTTATTATATATTTATTTGATTAAGATCGATGGATGGTATAACAAAGAGATTCTAAAGCACCATTCGCCAATATAACTGAATTAAATAATGTTTTCCAGTTTAAATGATTTTTGCGTTTTGTAGAAATCGTCGATTTGGAAGGAAGCACGTGGGGATTATAGGAGGGATTGCCGTATACGCTCTTCTATAGCAGACTATAGTGATAGGTGGTAGTTCACCTGTTTAGTGCGCTTCCATCCTAATATAAAGACAATATCCTGTACTCTTCAATATTTGTATTAGTCGATTAAGAAAATCTATAATCCCCGGGTCGGCTCGGCCGATTACACCGCCCCATTATCCATTTAAACCCTAAGCGCTCTAAGTTTCAGATGTTGTATTGTTTACTCATATCTAATGATTTGTTTTTTTAGATAGTTAAAACAAATATAACAGTAGAAGACAACTGCGACAAAAAATTAAGGATCCAGAAAAACGATGAATGCGGGATTATTTAACATTATTTACACTGGATGTACGTAATTTATCTTATACATTTTATATTAATAATATTATACAACCTCATTCTGTTTGAGGGGGAAATGTATATTCCCCCCATACATTGATGAGGGATTATAGATTTCAATTTATTTTATCTCTCCGCGGAACGACACCATTCTTCCGCAGATATGGCCAACAGTAAGAGGACATCTGTTCGACAACTGGATCCTGTAATCCCTTTAGGGTCCAATGGCCGAATCACTGCAGCAGAAACAGTGTCTCTCCCCGCCGTCTCCGAAACTATCGCCCTTTGTCTGCCGTTCGACTTTTCCGCATACATCTCTGCCCCCCGCCCCTTCAGCCTCCGCCTTCCCCTGGCCCCAATTTCACACTTCAATGGCGGCCAATCCGTTTTCGCAATCGACAAAGGACACCCGACTGTTTTAATGTCGAAACTATTATTCGGGCCGCAGCTGTACTGGTAATTGGCCTGATTTTTTTTTAGGTTTCAGGCAGATCAGAGACAATGGGGTGTGATTCTGATTTTGATTGTGTCGAGTTTTCGTCCGGAGCTCGAGTCTCTCGTCCCCCCGTTGACAATTCGTGTTGCCGAGACGTGAGCCTCATTTGAGCTCTATTCATCGAAAAAACATTTATGTTGCATCCGTATAATGGCTCTAGGTATAGCCTTAATTAAATGTATTATGCAGTCTTTGAAGTTTGTTTCGAAACTACTCGTAAAAGTATAATAACACAAATTTACATATGACGAAATGGCTACGGTTGCTAAACAACGATATATCGTTGTTCAAATCAACGTGATTTTAAAATTATTGTCAAATATTAGATGGATTATTATCCCCTTAATAATAATATACTAAGTTAGGATAAATTAATAGGTGTTATGTTAGGTTATGTCTGATTCAATTAGGTTAGATTTTGGTTGACTTTGGCTGGGTTAAAATTAAGTTAGTTAAGGTTTTGATTAGATTGACTAACACTAGTCGCTATTTCATAGAAGGGGAGTGTGAAACTTGTAATCCCTTTGTAAATAATTATATTAATTCAACATTGCCAAAATCATATTTAATAACATTTTTTTTTCTTTAATTTTGATTTAATCATCATTATTATTTTTGCATAATAAATTAAACCAGTGATAATTAAAATTGGAGTAATAACGATTTTGTTTAGTGGTGGCTCTTAAGAAAATATTTGGGGGTGCTGTGGAATATTAAATGTTAAAGCACATTTCGCTTATATGTTTTATTTATAATATAAAAAAATAAGGTGAGGTAAAAATTCTAAATAATATTAACCATTATCAAATAAATGACAAGCGTAACATCGTTGAGACACCCCCCGCACTCCTCTACCGTCCCGCATCCATCCGATAGCCGACGCTGGTAGCGCAGATAGCGCGTTTTTTGCATTTTTTAGATGTTTTAATTCAGGCGATAATTTACGAGACTTTTATACCAACTCATAAATAGGATTGATAAAAATACATGATCCTAACAATCCTAATCTTTCCCAGTTTGTCTCCATCAGACTTATTGCACATGTTCAGCCCCATTTTTATTATTTTAAGTATAGCTGGAATGATAGTTAAGGTATGGCATTTAGCTTCTTTGAAAATTCTGTCTATATCTCCAAAATCTTGACAAAACGTCATCCTTTAGTTGTAAAAGTAAGAATGCAAAATATCCTCCAATGTTTGGGACAAAAACAGAAAATGAGAAAATTGGAATTATACCGGAGTTTTAACCCTTAACCTTCAAAATCGATCCTTACCTAATCCATTTTTTTATTAGTATTCAAACATAGCCTAACGCAATTCAGGGTCGATTAGAATCAAGTAGAATTACCTGTTTTCGATGGGGTCTATTGGGGACCCCAACGTTTTGATTTTTCTCGAATAACTCTTTTAATGTAAATTCTACATGGCACAAACCTAACCTAACGCAATTCAGGGTCGATTAGAATCAAGTAGAATTACCTGTTTTCGATGGGGTCTATTAGTGACCCCAACGTTTTGATTTTTCTCGAATAACTCTTTAAATATAAATTCTACTTATCACAAACTATTTGTATTTGTCTAAAAATGTCTAATGAATAAATAATATAAATAATATTCGCTGCTTTTGCCACACGTGTCGCTCGCATCCGGTACGATGTGCCGAGTGCGAGTGACACGCTCAGGCTGCGGTGAAACATAGCCGAGAGCGAATAATCCATTTTTTTTTAAATGACAAGATATTGATGAAATGCCTAATGTATCTGAGATACCCCATTCGGATGACGCTGTTGTTTTCGAGCCGCCGTGACGGATGGGTTAAGAATAATCAGAACTTTATTATACAGCGTATTAACCCTTTGGTTGCCGGGCCTTCTGGGATTACTATTCCAGAATTGCCACGATTTTTAAATTATTAATTAAAAAGTACTAAGTATGTGTTATTTAATTTATAAATATACTGTAGCGGCGGCGTTGTATGCTTTACGCATTATTCGTCTTTATATACCCTGGAAACCGAATTTATACCCTACAGACGGTTTGGATGTATTAATGGATACTACGTTTCAGATCAAATCCCGGATCCAATGGCAATTCTCTTCCAGGTAGAAATCAAATTATACAGTGGTTAGTTTAATTATTTTCTCGAATTACACGCGCTAAGGTTAGATATTCGCCGCCAACCCCAGCAAACGATCGTATTCCGCGCGTGTCCATTCAAATCGTTGCGTGGGCGTCATCGCGGCAGATGCCTGAAAGGTCGATATTCTGTTTGTACGGGTTCGGCTCTTTTACAGCCAGGCTGCGCCGTCTGTACGCGGTTTTGCGCCCTGATCAAACGAATTGGCTGGCGTCTGTGTATTCGACACGTGCCAGGCTTTACCCAATGCACTATCCCAACTTACACGGTCTCGATTTTAGTGTTAGTGGGGGGTTAACTGTATCGGATCTCGGCAGCAATAATTGAACATTTTATTTGAATGGTAACAAGATACACGCAACTCGCCGCAATCAACTTTCTTCTTGTACCTTGTTGTCTTCAGTTTAATTTATCTAAAATGCAATGTCATAGTGAACATTAAACGTTTCTCATATAAATGTATGCACATTTGCCCCCTATCGTACATTAGTATATATTATTTACTGGAAATATGTATAGGGAGCGCTTCTAAATCCCTCGATATATAGTCTTTAGTCCAAAATCTGCTGATTTATGAATCTCGCTCATATTCTGATTAGTCCCAGGACACTGGGGCCGCGCAACCGGCGCATCCTGCCGCCGTCCGCCGGCAACAAATTAGGTCGGTAGTGTTCGGGTTCGTTGCCGAAACACGGAGATTACTTATTGAAGTGTTATGGGTCTCGCAGGGCCGATAGATAACCGGCGGATCGGTTATTGCGTATAATTTCGGCCGATTCATCATCGGTCTCGACCCGGGACACAAGTTTATATAAATTTTGCAACAAGTCCTGTTGGCAATTTCGCGCACGTCCCTCATTTCGCAAAGTACGACACGTGCGCACACGTGCGCGCTGCGCCGATTGTAAATCTGTCGCCGAACTTTTGTTGCGCCCTTTGTTCCGCTCTTATCATTATGCTGGTTTACTGCTCTGTGTATTCGCACGATCCAATATCTTTGATAGCCGAGAGTGGCGGCCTTGATCGCTACAAGGTTACGGTCGTAAAGAAAAGTATTTTTCTGGGCTTATCTTGGGAAATTTTTGAGACTTGTTTTCAACATCGATCGCTCTCTCAATACTATTTATATATATTTGAGGGGAGAATTAATTTATTTCGCCAGACTAAAGGATGACCTTGTATATATATTTAAATAAACATTGACTGTATAACCATTTTCCGAGAACTATTTTTGCAATAATTTCCCGGGCAAAGCCAGAGCTAATATTATTATATTCAACTAAAAAAATGAATATTTGTTTTATATTGGATCTATACCAGGGATGTGCAACCTATATTTACAACAGGCGAGTTACAAATTTATTAGGTTGAATAATAAATAACGATTAAACGGAAAGAAATGTCATTTTTTTTACTGCAAAAAAAATATTTCAGGGAAAACCACATAATATTACTCTGTAATATAATTCCCCTCATTGTCTATGATCTTCCTCCATAACATAGGCAAATTTTTAATTCCATTTTCGTAAAACTCTGGCGGTTTACTGTTAAAATATGAATCTAGTGATTTTTTACCTGTTGATTTGCAATCACGAAGTAAATGTTTTATTGATTTAAATAAATAATAGTCGGAAGTTGCTATATCAGGTGAATATGGTGGATTGTTGAGTTTTTGCTGCATGAGGTCTTGCATTATCATGCTATAAAATTCTCCTGTTGTTGTTAACCAGAACAGATCGGTTTTTTAGTAACTCCACTTTTAATCTTTCTAATTGGGCATAGTATAATTCTGATGTAACTGTATGACCAGGTTTTAATAATTCATAATGAATTATACCCGAAATATCCCACTAAACATATAACAAAACTTTTTTCAATGATAATGTTGGCCGAGGAGTAGGCAGAGATACCTGTTTTAGAGATAACCATTGCTTTTTTTCTTCTGGCATTTCTGTAAAGGACCCATCTCTCATCCCCAGTAATAATTCTTCTGAGAAATGGATTTGTTTCGTGTCTGGACAATAAAGATGCACAGATTGTGTCGCGTTGCTCCAAGGCCGTTGGGGAGAGATCGTGCGGTACCCAAATTTCCTACCTGTTTTTTTCCCCCAACCTTTTCAAACGATCTTACACAGTTCTTATTGGACAGCCAAGGTCATGTGACAATTCTTTCACTGTTTTACGCGGATCAGCTTCCACTAATGTATTTAGGGCGTCATCGTCGATTTTGAAGGGTCTTCCTGTTTTTGGTTTTTCCTTTAACTCCCAATTACCACTTTTGAACTTTTTAAACCATCTAAAGCACTTTCGCAGTTTCAAGACGTCTCCATAAATATCGCAGATGGTCTGTGTAGCTTCTTTCGGCTTTGATCCCTTTATCAAATAAAAACAGCATGAAATACCGCAAATGTGTCTCTTCAATCTCAGGCTTTTGCATTTTTCTACTACGGCATAGTAGAGCGCTATATGAGAGACTGTCAGATTTGTTATAGAAAACAGCGTTATAGGAGGGTTTACTAAGTCAACCTCAACTGGAATAGTCGTATCTCTACACCATCATTGATGACAGATATATTAAGAGGTGTTTCTTTCCAGGCTCGTACCTGACCAAGATACCGTAGCTCCCTCCCTTCTATGATCAAAGGAAAGAGAAAGATGAACGAAAGTATCAAGACTTGAGAGTTTTACTTTCCAAGGCGCATTGGTTCAATTAGTAGGCAATCAGTTAAAGGCCAAATATAATAAAAAATATTAAGGGGTTGAGTCAGTGATTCCCAAAGTGTCGTCATAAGGACCCCGCAAAATATTCAATTAAACAATTCGGTAAATTTGTTTGAATTCCTAATTTTCAAAATTTTTGCGATATCTTTTTGCGCTCGCTTTTCTCAAGGTAAAAAAATTTGAAAAAAATGTGATGTATTAAGGGAGCCGCGGAAAAATCTGATGTATTTGAGGGAGCCGTAAACCGAAAATGATTGGGAACGTCTGGGTTAAGTTATTATTTATATATAATAATTGTAGATTGCTTTAGCTAAGAGATTGTTACAATAATTTTAATCTTTTACTTCAATCCACCTGCATAGTATCACGTAGCTTACAAGGGATGCTTTTATTTATAACTCTAATTTTTGGAAAATCATTAATATTATTAATTGTATCTCTTACTGTGAATTCAGAGCATTTCAAAGTAAGGTCTCTCTGCAAAGTGAAGTTAGTATTACTCATAAATTTGGCTTGAAAAGTAGAAGCGATTATTGAGGTTTATTACATAAGTATTTTTCAAAGGAGGCTCGTCCATATACACTGCAGAGTTGCAGCACCCCCAAGCAAGTTAAGAAAAAATATTTTTATATATTAATTAGGCCAATGGCTACGCGTATACTCGCATTGGATGGACGTGGAGCGGAGTGCGGGGGGGGAAGAGTGGTCTCGCCGCTAAGCGCCGTGTCGCGCTGCGACTCGGTGCAGTCATACTGACTCAGTGTAGCGCAGTCATACTGACTCACGTGCCGCTAGTCACTTATTTAATTATTATTAACATTATTTAATATTTTCCCTCCCTTTATTTTCTGTATTTTAAACAAAATATGAGCGAAATATACTTTTTTAATGTTTAACCGGTTCAGTGCCATAGATTTTTTAACAAGTTGCAATCCCTTTTTTAGTATGTATTTTTTTGTATACATGATTTTTAGTATGTAATAATATCCGTAATAGATGTCACTACAACATGATATAGAATATCCAACGAATTTGTAAAGGAACAAATAAATAAAAATACGTTTGAGAATGGTGACCAATCCGCGTAGCGTACACCGGTGTACTCATGGCACTGAACTGGTTAATATTCCACAGCACCCCCAAATATTTTACCCACGAGCCGCCACTGTTTTTGTGTTTTTGTATTGATGTATCTTTACCACATTTTTGTATCTTTACCACATTTAAGTAGCGTCCAGAACTTAAGGGCCTTTTTCAGTTTTTCATATTCAAGTAGATATGCTCGGAAAATTAGTAAAGTGGTTTTCCGTCTTACAAATAATTAGATTTTTTTTCAGCACTAAAATGATGAGTGCTTATCTATTGAATAATAATGTTGCAAATTGCAGACGTTCATATTTTGATATTTCCGCATGTAAGTCATGACGAATTACATTATTCATCCACTTAGGGCGCGCATAATACATTAACATCTAAAATTTATAGCAACAACATCCTGCCTTGTTCTTATCGTCAATTAGCATTTCTGCGAATTGTTCTTATGGCACAATCTTATATTTCATGAATTATATACAATCTAGGGTCAGTGGCACGGCCAATTTTTCAATATACGGAGGTCCATTGTCGTTTACCGTGGCATCGTATCTGGTACATCATGCGCCACTGGTCACATTGTGCTAAAAAATTTTATAAATTTTCGCGACAATATAATCAATCATTAATTTTTTTTTCAAGTGTGTGTGCTAATTCTTTTTCAACTTTAAAAATAAAATTTTGAACAAAGGGAATTTTTAAGCGCTTCGCTTTGACAGTGTGTATTTTCAGTAGGGAGGGTTAAAATCGTCTGAATTTTTATCTCTTTGAGTGGTACATACATTTCAATAGCAACTTATAAAAGGTGCAGTATTTAAAATCATAGATTTTTATTATTAATTTATTTGTTTTAAAATAGTCGATAAGTGTATTGTACAATGAACCCTTCTATAACGCCCCCTGCTATACCGCGAACTAAACATTGACATGGAACTAGATCGCTTAAAATATGTATTGACTCCGTTCGATTTTAAAAATAAAATTAAAAAGCCCTCCTCCCAAATTATGTATGAGTGCCTTCGGTTTTCTATAACGTCGTCCTAATTTCTTCGTTATAGGAGGGCTGACTGTAAATACTTTATTATATAGATTGAAAGTTGCTATCTTGCGAATCTAGCTTATCTTCTTTTTTCTATAAATAGTTGAATTGTATGATCCTCAGATTATTTGTCTGCCAATTGATTTTAACACATAGACTACGGGAGACGTGGATTGCACGTCAAAAGCGTATTTGTGTATATCCGGGGCGCGCATAACACACGCTAGCCGTTAAAATCAATTACGCCCGTTCCCAAAATGTTTAGTGACTCCTGCTTTCGATTTTTTTTTATAACTATCCAGCAAATATTGAAGTTCAAGTAATTTAATTTTTGGCTTAATATTTTTATTAATAAAAGAGTTATGATTTTTTCTGTAAAAGACGACGTTTCAACAAATTTCGGCGAATGCGCCCCGCCCCAGCGCAAGTTTGACCGCGATTCGCCCTGTAGGCAATGTGTTAAGATAAGATAATTGAGAGTTATTTACTCACTTTTACTCCATGGCCAATGCCAGTTAGATCTCCCTCATGGTTAACCATCAATTACTATTAATATCTTAGCTTAGTCACTGATGACTACGTAACGATTTTTTTTTCATTAGAAATACAGTCAGCTCTCCTATAACGTTTCTTCTAAATTGCTTCTTTCTACAAAATGCTAATATTTCCAAAGTCAAATTACATATTTCGTAAATATATAATACATTGTCCAGCGAAATAAATGTCAATGCTCTTTGGTTGACATGGCATTTTGTAGAAAATAGCGATAGAGAGGAACGTTATAGAAGGACTGACTACATATGAAACGATTTTTTCGTTTCCTTTCCCTACTTGGTTCTAATTAAAGTTCATCATGTTTAACGTTTAATAAACATGTATCCAAACAACTTAGCTTCTGCTTACGACGACAATCTTATACAGTAAACCCTTCTACAACGCTCCCTGCTATACTGCAATTTTCTATAACAAACTCGACATTCCCTCCTTTAGTGCTCCCTCATAGAACGTAAATTTCAAATTACATATTTCGAAAATAAGTACGTGATGTATAGGTCGATGCGCTTTGGTTGAGAATAAAAAATAACACGAGACATTGACATTGAACAAGGTCATTTAAAATATGTATTGATTTCGTTTAATTTACAAAATTAAAAAGTCCTCATCCCGAATTTTGTATGAGAGTCTATGCTTTCTATGTCGCGGTTCCGATTCTTTCGGTATAAGAGGGCTGACGTCTGTATTAAATTGGACTTATTCCAAAGCGAACGTATACCGAGGCATTACTGTAACATGATTTAAACTTATTTTTTTCATAAAACTATTTTTAAACATCAGAGGGTGGTGAGTTGTTATTCTAACAATCATCCCCTAGCATATAATTCCTAGAAATTCCAAGAAAGGGTTGACATATTCTAGTACTATCTTAGCTCAAGTCTTCCGGTTTTATTAGATTATTCCTCAGGGTTATTGTTTATTAGACAGTTTTTACCTTAACATAATAATGTCCTAATTTAGCTAAGCAATATTTGCATATATTCTCGATTTTTTTTAGTATTTTGACAGCACCTCGTGTCCATTAGCCCCCAGGGTAGTTAGTTACACCATAGCGTGTGAGCCGTCCACTCGACGTATCATCAAATGTGAAAACGAGAGCTGGATAGGTAAAAAAAAAAAGAAAAATATGGCCGCAAAGTGTTCACATGCCACGGAGGCGTCATATATTATACACGGAGGTTTCACTTTACACGTGTGACTAACTGGCAACACTGAGTTCACGTGTCGATGCGCGGTTAGCGTCCGGCCCGCCAATTTCCGAGGCCCTTTAAAATATGTATGCGAAAAGAAAGCGCGACCTGCGATTTTCACGGTTTCGACATGGCGAATCGATGCTAACGCATGAAACGCGGCTGAAGTATTCGCATTTTTTCGTTTTTGTCACGTCTCGAACGTCTCGTGAAGAACAGTTTTTTTGTTTGAGTATTGAAAATAGTCGTGAAATTAATTCTTGCATATATTAAATCAGGATCAAGTCAGATTAACTCGGACCATCAACTATAAACCTTCTACGAACAGTTACGAATATATAAATAAGCTATTACTATTTTTACACGGTTATTTAAATTTAACGCGGTGTCTATTTTTAAATTACTTTATATTAATAATAGCACTTTGAGTATAATGATCATTACCTAGAACCGTGTACGTATATGTACTTAAACTCGAATTATAACTAATAACCATATGCGTGAGAGTATTTTAACTATTTTAAATTTATGTTTTATTAGTGACATGCTATTTACTTAGAATATGTGTGTGCGTACTCTAAAAATAAATATTTTAATTATTGTAACACGATTTAGAAAACAGCTTAAAATGATTCACAATTTTTAATCGAATTTAATATTATCTTTAAAAAGTTAAAAAATGTCGCTTAGTCGTATTAGGATGATGACTTTTTTTTTGATGATGATATTACCTCCTTTAGGGTAAAAAAGGGGAGGGGTTGTTAGGTTATGTTACGTGCTATTAGGTTAAAAATTGTAAGTTAGGTTAGGTTGTAGCGCAGTGTTGCCATCTTCACTGAAACACACGTCAACATTGTTTTTTTTACAAAAATGTATATTAATAACATTGATTTGATAAATAAGTTTTCTAATTTAAATTATCAGTAAATTATATTATAATTATTTGTAGAATAACCATTCTGTCATGTTAAAAAAGCTATAAATATGACACATATAACCACAATTGCCATCGCAGAGAGCGCTCTCTGACATTTCTCATTGCACTTTTTGTCCCTTTACATCAAGTGTGTTGGAAAAAATTACGCGCGATCACTTTTATATCATCATCATCGTTTTCCAGCTACAAGGCTCTCACTCGCTGAGGGCATGGGCCTTACCAAACTCTTGAATGTAGTCGAGGTCAAAGGAACCTGAGTCTCACACGTGACTTAAGGGCTCCCCTTTCGTGTCCATATCGCGGGGACACAAGCCGTCTTGGTATGCGGTTTTCTTAGAGTTTCCATCTCTTGTCCATTGCTGGCATTGGACGTACATCTTCTATCTTGTTGGTATCGGATTTTACCCTCTCGACTGTGTCCAGGCAAGTAGGAGGGGGTTTGTCTCATCATAGGAAAGGTCCACTAGAAAGAAGGAAGAGGGAGCGAAAGTATCGAGACTAGACCAATTATTGGTCAACAGATTAAGGTTTTCCTTTCCAGGGTATACTGGCTCTGTCGTGAGAAATCCGTTAGAGACCAGGTTTTTCTATGCACATAAGGATATGTGTACACATCCATGTACATATTTTTTAGGGGTGCACTATTTTGTTAGGTATTTATCAAAGTTAGCTCGGGTTTTTAGTCAATTCCAGAGGCTGACCATCAATTGTAATGGTATGGTAGGAAGACTTTGATATACAATATATTATTTAATGTTGATTTTAAGAAATTTAGTTCATTTTATTAAAATATTATTTGTTTCCGTGGAGCTCTGGCGCCTGTGTGCGCCGCACAATCTAGCCATATGAACGGCGCACCCCTACAATTAGGTGCCTAAAAAGTAAAGGCAAAGTTGAATTATTTTTTACGAAATACGTTTTCTGATTTTTTTGTAATTTAAATTATTTGTAAATAAAATAAAAATGTTAAGAAAATCGGATATATATCCTGAATATTTTTAGCCTTAAATATGGTTTAAATAACCTCGTATGTCCTCGCAGAGAGCGCTCTCCGACAAACCTCATTAACGATTTGAGCGTTTGATTAAAACAAATTGACAATTAGTAAGCTAAATATTTTTTTATTATTCTAATATTTGTCGAACTATTCAAATGCCCCTCGCCCGGTGATTTAATTTTATCGAAGAAAATGAGAAAAGCGTGCGTTTTAATAATCTGGCGCTTGCAAACACGCCGCCGTGTCCGCGGGGGTAACGAGGCCAGGGCACCCGGGGAACTCGAGAACCCAAAACCCGATACCGGCCGCATTTATTTTTATTACACACCCAAATATACCGACACCACAATGATAATAATTCACGATAAAAGCCTTCTGGTCGTACCTTATTCCCTCCACCCCCCCGCCGCCTTTCTCTGCGATTCTCCGAATTTTTCATTGCATACCCCGACCCGGGATCCTGCGCGCACCCTTCCAAATTTTCGGGACTTCATTAATAAACATGTTTTGTCTTTTTTCGGTATTTTCGAAAAAAAAGTCACGACAAAATGTCCGCGGTACCCTTTTTTTGTGCCCCACGGGATAAACGGAGGTCCCGAAATAATTTGCGGATACTCAAAACATATTCGGAGGCCGATCGTTTTGGGGGTATCGCATTAACCCGCGGCGCGGTCGGCGGCTAATGGGTTAAAAATGTAGCTTAACTGGGCTGGGAAATTCGAAAGGGGGGGGGGGTAATTAAATGTGTGGTGGATGGGGGGAATTGTTGCGTAATGTTTTAATCGGGCAAATATGAGGCGTTGTTTATGCGCAATTTTTTTTATGAAATTGGCACTTAGCATACGAATATTTTAAATTTAGTCATTTAGGAGCAAATTACTTGATTATACAAAATATGAAATCTTTTATTTTTACCTCATATTAATTTAATTCATTGTTAATTTGACAAGAGGCGGATTAAGGGGAGAGCGCTCTCTGTTTACATACGCAGGAAATTTTTATTATTAAATGGAATATTTTTTATATAAGACAATGCTTCTGAATAGAGATGCATTTTATGAAAATTTATTCTATAGAGCCAGCCTCTATTTTCCTATATACATATGTATTTTCTATAACAGTTACGTTCAACCAAGGTACGCGTACCCTCGGGGGTACGCCAAGACGTTAAAACATTTTATACATATTTCATGAATGATCAGAGCTACAGAAAACTATTTCATTCTAGGACAAACTCAAATTTAATGCATAATATTATGTTATATTCTTTTTTTCGTTTATAATAAAGTTTAACTTACGAACGTAGAAATCTTTTAAATTGTATAGGTTAGAAATGTTGAATACAATATACATATATATTTTTTTTATTTTGTCAGATATTTTTAAAGAAAGGTCTAGCTCAGTGCTACTCGAATTTTTTCGTGTTATCTGAGGTCTGTTAATGAAAGATATTTACTTTGTTGAATGTGAATAAGCTTTCGCCGGACCAGAACTGGTCCACGGACCAGCATTTGAGCAGCACATTAAAATAATAATTATTAAAAAATGAAATAGTCTTGATTTTTTTACATGCAGGATAAATTAAAGCTGGTATATATTTTATAAAACTAGTGTTTTACATTTTTTTTTTAAATGAATGGTGATAACCTAGCCGTGCCGATGGGGTCTATTGGTTACCCCAGGTTTTTTCTCGAATAACTCTTTTAAAATAAATCCGACAAACTTTTATCATTCGTCTTAAAAAGTCTAAAGAATAAATATTATGAATAAACATTGTCCTTTATTGTCTACTATTCTCTACTGTTTGCCACGCGTGCTATGTTTTTTTCTCGCTCGCATCCGGTACCTTGTGCCGAGTGCTAGTGAAACGTGCTGCGAGAGCTCAGTCTTTGATGTAACATCGCCGAGAGCGAATAATCCTTTTTTTTTTTAAATGCAAGATATTGATGAAATGCCTAGTGTATGTGAGATACCCCCTTCGGTCGATGCGGTTACATAACTTTAATTGATCCGTCACGACGGCTCGAAACCAATAGGGTATATTTTGTATGAAAATAGACCCCAAAAATTTCGATAATACCTTGACATTTAAAAAAAATGGATTAATCTATTAATAAAAATAGTTATTTATGATATATATATTAGTAGAAAAATTAAAAAATCCCGAATCGGTTTCTTCACTTGCACAGCACGATATTTTTTCTCGCTCGGACTTGCACGTGCGCGATGTTTTTTCTCGCTCATATCCGGTACGGAGCTATAAAAAAACATCGCACTCGTGCCATTGGAAAACAATATTGTAGTTTTTATTTTTTTTCGCAATTCTGGACAATAAAGGTCTATGATTATTTATAATATTTATTCTATAGTCTTTTTTAGATAAATACAAAAAGTTTGGGACATGTAGGATTTACATTAAATAGACCCATCTAATTCTAATCTACCCAGGTAATTTTAAGGGTATATTTTTTTTAATTAGTCCACTTCACCAGCCAGCCTCCATTCTACCCTTTTATATACCAGTATTTAAATACTATCTGCGCTTGACAGTCGATCCTTCGTAAAGGAGCTGCCGCGCGACAAATTCGGTCAAAATAATAAGTTAGAACTCGTAAAAGTAAACAAAAAGGTAGTGAAAGTGAACTCTTCAAAGTACCGCGTACCAATTATAGATTAATTAGCACATAACTATACTTAAAATATTAAACAACGAACCCACGCCTAGATATAAGTTTAGAATAAGATAGAACAGTATATCAGTGAGAATTCAATGCGGAAAACAAGCAAGGTGCATAGTGGATAATGTATCAATAAAATCAAACAGCTTTGATTTTTAAAAAATATATATAAATCGGACAAGTGAAACATAATTTATTAGCCAACGGTCCAGAAACACACATCTGGATTCGATCATTCCCACGGTTAAACCAAACTGCGGTGGAAAATATCAATTTCAATGGGGATTATATGCAATTTTAAATTAGTATTCTATTTTTTTAGTTGTTTCTGCTCTGATTCGGCTTCATCGAAATGCAGTCAAAAATCCAGATGAAAACGATAAATCTCTAGAATATGTCAAGGAAAATAAAATAAAATAGAATAACATAGCTATAAAATCAAGCATAGGAACCATAACGTAATAAAAAATAAAACAATTTTCGATATTTTAATTACACCAGTGACTAAAGTGTGTATGTATGCTGGCTGTCGGCAGAGATAAGTACCACCCAATTATCATTAGATATTCTCGTTTTCTAATACTCACACACCCTGTACCTTGGTGGCCCTACGCATCGATATTATTACTATTATTTCCAATAGGCACTCTACTAAAATGTATGTAACACCCCACCCCCCCACGGCGGCCACCCCGCCCCATCGCTTCACAAAGTCCTCTAAGATAAACACCAATGACGATAATTTGGAATCTCCCAATTGAGTGATACCAAGGAAGATCAAACAAGAACTACTTGGCCATCGCACTATACTGATCTACCACCTAACAAGCGTATATAGATTTTAAGGCTTCTTACTTTAGTTTCAGAATTTTAGGTTGTTTCCACCCTGCTGCACTACATTCACCTTTACACATTCCCTCTGAGGGAGTCTTTCCAGTGATAGGGGGATTGCTGTTGCACGACAGGGCTGATGTATGTGTGTGTGTGTGTGTGTTTGTGTAATATATGCGTGTGTGTATGAAAACACCATCGAGGGAAATCGACAAGGTTTAGGCAACTTTCAAATAAAATGATCAGGACTTAAAGCATGCTTAGAATTAACCACGTCAAGGTCCGTAGAAACGCATGTTTTAGAATAACCACGTAGACGTATATAGAAACAATTCTTTGTATCTCTGCCACCAGTAATTGGTGTAGAGATGCGACTATCCCGGGCTAGGTTGACCTGGCTCCCTAGCCATTTAAAGGCAAATGCCGGGATAGCTCCTTGAGCCGTTTCCCATCACATTTCCGCTTCCTACAAACTCGCTCCGTCCTACCCCAATTCCAGTATAAATCCCAGGCCGTAGCGGCAACGAGGAAACTGTTCGTATGGAAGCAATGCCATACCCGGTGGCTGTTTAGACCATTAAGGCGTGCGATATTGGTCAGCCGGTCCAAAGAAAGACCCGCCCTCCGTAAGGCTAGTAGATTCAACCCGCCCCAGGATTACATAGCTAACTAATGTTATTTTTGGTTTGCTTCGAAAGGACAAAGGCAACTTCTATAACGACGGAGCATGCGAAGAATGGCAAAGTAAAAGCCATACGCAATCATCATCATCATCAGTGGTTGACTTGATTATTGTTTCTTCAAGCTGTGATGGGTACTAAGGTTGGGTTAAGTTAGATTGAGCTCTTCGACGAGGCCAGACACGTACCTGATTCGAAAAGATCTGAGCACTTCGAAAGAGCATACCTCCAGTTGGTAGGATTTATAGGACGACAATATAAAAGGTAGATAGACCCAACGATCAACCCTTGGTTTAAACGAGCCACCTTGTACAGCTACGAGGCATTGATACCTTGTGAGTATGCAAGACATAGAGTAGAACAATAATCTTAGTAAAAGAAAGCTGTCTCTATCGAAATCATGCGAAAATCCTTCTAAAAGAATAGTTGCTCTTGATTTGTATAAATTGTAACATATTTTAATTATATGTTGAAGGTTCATTGGCGTTCAATGTTCTTTTTATCTTCAACATATCCATTGCCATAATTATCTAGTCGACTTTTGAGCTTTAAATTACTTTAATTGCATTCGTAATTATTGAGCGCAGATAACAGCAACTCGGCTCCAATATCACTTCATTCAAAGTTGCCTTGTTATTCGTAAAAAAAAAACACTAAAATAAACTAGACCTGTTTGAAATTTACATATCTGCGGCCTTCGAAGGTATCTCCGGTGAAGAATGTGGAGCGGCCCTAATTCAAATTGAAGGCGTTCGTGCAAAAAGCACTATGTTACCCGTCGACGAAAAAGTATTGTCGGATTTATGTATAAATTGGGTGAAGCAATGGTCCCGGGAGATGTTGCTGAAAGGCAGTTAGTTCCGTTTTACATAAGTCCTGAAAGAAAAACTATCATTGTTCGGGGATAAAATATGAATAAACACACCGCCAGGGCCTGTTTATCCTTTTTTTTATTCAAATTTCATCAGAAACGTGGTAACGACGACGGACCATATGGTTTATAGATCGCTATGGCGTGTAGTTGGATAGTAGTTGTTCGGTTCCAGTTACGATAGTAATTTAACCTTAATTGTAACACGAGGAGAGCTGAACACGTTGCCGTGAGCTAAACCAGGAATTATTGATGCCATTCTGAATCAACAAACTTGCAGCTGCATGTCCCTGGCTCTACCGGCTCTAGCCTGTGCCGTGTGCGGAATTAATTTATAAAAAATAGGTGATTGCCGTTTTTTATTCTATATATATTAATGACGATACTGCGAAATTGCATTATTGAACGGCCGCGACAATACCAGGAAATTTCAATTATTATGCAGACACGTGATAACATTGGATTATGTCTATATTAATATTAATGACGCTTCAATTTTGTATCAATGCGCTGAAATTTGATTAAAGTTTCAGCAGTGCGGTGTATGAAACAAACAACCCGCTTTGTTTCGTGATAATCGTTTAAATTCATACATATAACTATAGTCTATCATACCAGGGGTTATTTATTATACTTTACATATTACCAGTATTTTTTTAAATTTGAATGGCGTTAACCTAGCTGTGCCGATGGGGTATATTTAGGACAGCAAGTTTTGATTTATATCGAATAACTCTTTTAACGTTTTCCACTCTGTGGGCCAGACGTATTGGCCTAAATGATTTTTTTTGCAAAAAAATATTTAAAAAAATGTCTTTTATTAAATAGGATCAGATTATACCCCATAGATGTCTGTTATTTATTTTACTAATGATTTTTTTTATATACGTAAAATAAAATTAATGAGAGAGAAATGGTTTCCACTCTGACCAAAAATGGTCAGAGTGAAAAGGTTTATTATAACTCTTATATATCACGTACTTTTTTATTGGTCTAAAAAAGTCAAAAAAATAAATATTATAAGTAATCATTGGCTTATATTGTCCACAATTGCGAAAAAAAATTAAAACCGCATTGCTTGCTTCTGTAGCCATGGTTTTTAGCTAATGTTTATTCTTGCTCACATCCAGTACGATGTGTCAAGAGCGATTGAAACGTATACTAGTGACACGTGCCGCGAGAATTTGGCGGTTGGTCTAGCGGTGACATGTCATCAGTCTGCCGCGGGATATCGTTGGGTGTGCGTGTCATTTACGCGTCATATTAATTACTAGAATAATCCAAAACATCGACCAAATTTTAAAGCATATAAATAACTATAGTTATTCTTAGAATAATCCATTTCCTAATAAAATATCATCAATATCTTGACTTGAAATGCTTTGGGTCTATTTTCCATTATAAATATACCCCCTTTGGACTACGCGAATAGTTTCAAGCCGTCATGACAGATCGGTTAATTAGTGTTTTATCTGTGTCTCATTTATTAAAATTGTCATCTTCATTACTTGGAGGTTCAAGAAAGCCGAGAAATTAATGTAGGTTCATTAATCAGTGTTATGGCTTGTAGGTAACATGAATATTATTATTTCGATAATATAAGTTAATCGCGACTGAGCTAAGTTAGTACTCGAATAGGTGTCCAACGAAAATTATGAATTCAGGGAGTTTTTTAATTTGGGGCGTTGGAATTAATTAATTTAATGCTATCTATCCTTAAATTTCAATCCAACTGAAATAATATTAAAAATTACCCAGTGTCGTGATTTGGCACTGGGGGAATATATAGGAAAACATTTTTGACAATATCTCAATATTTAATAATATAAATATTATTAAACCAGTGTTATGACTTGTAGGTAACATGCATATTCGGGGATTTTTTTATAATAACACTAGCTAAGGGGTATGCAAGAGGAAGAGACCCATTACCTCCGCATGTTTATAACATATTTATATAGGTAGTTGATCTCGTTAGAAGTAATTAATTTTATGCCATCTATCGTTTAATTCATAATATAAATTTCTATATAAATGTAATAATATTAAAAATTAACCAGTGTCATGGTTTGACACTGGGTTGAATATTAGTGTGAGAGACTCATTTCATCATCAGAATTTTTATCGAACCCTTATATGAGTATAATTTATGTTATGCCATCCATCGATTGTAATAAGAAAAAACATTGTAATCACTTCATCAATGGACAATCTCTTACTTTTCAAAAAATCTCTCAATTTTGAAACAACTTTTTTTTCATTTATCTCCCTTTCTGACTAACAACAGAAACTTTTCCCATTTCTCTCTCTTCAAATGACTTTGGTTTTTCAGCTTTTTCAATCACCAAAAAAGTAATTTTATGAGATTAAAATGCATCCGTAAACAATTTGGCTACCAACGTGAGTCTCTTTTTTCGAATGCGTTTTAGATTTTTAAAACATATTAATTAAATTTCCGCACGGTTAATCCGCACACAGTTAATTGAGAGTGTACTAATTATTTGAAAAATTACTAATTATATTTTCTAAATAATGACAATAAAATTTCAGACATGAAACAATATTTCCGGTTTCTGCTTCAGGTTTTAATAAGTTCTGCTTCATCGCTGAATTTAAATCAGAAATTAGGATTCTGCATAGCACCAAGTAACAGAGATATTGTTGACTAACTTTTTATTTTAACCCTTTGACTTCTAATCAACGATATATCGCTGTTTATATAGTCTCTCCTCATCGGTTACGGATTTCTTCATTCTAATCTTATCATATATAGACGTAAACTGACCTATGTCAATGAGGGAATCATGATCCCATATATTTTCCCATAATAATTAGGGAGAGAGCGCTCTCTGCGAAAGCACAACCTCGCAATATTAAGGCTAAAATAATTTTAAAACTTCGAGACTCCATGAGAGCTCACAACGCTCGACTTTTTTTAGTGAAATTGTACAAAACTATGTAAAAAACTTATTAAGACCTTATCAAAAAATTAGTTTTTATCAAAATATTTTATATGTTATATTTTATTGTCTTAATTGTAGAGAACCATAATGTTTTGTTTTAGATGACATTACATAGTTATATTATTATTAATATCGGTACATATAAAATAATAATACACCCGTGAAGTTTAATCATTTTAAAAATAATCGTCGTCGATTATTTTTTCATTTTAGGGTTTCCCAAAATCCAATAAGGCGACCGTTTAAAGTTTCATCATGATGATCGTTTCCATGTCATCATAATTCATTGTCGGTCCCCATTATAAATTCAGACATTATACACCGTTTTTAACACTTTACTTAGCATTCAACACGTTCAATTACGGGAACGGAATCGTCCATTATCCCGCGCCGCAATAATACAGCGGTCGTCAAACTTTATTCGCGCCAAAAAAGTAATAATTAAACATTTTCATAAATGAAAAACTGTTTATCCGAACGAACGGATGCCATTGAACACGGGGAGGAAAATTTTCCGGCGCCCATTTATTATTGCGTTATTTAATTTTCCTTTGTGTTTCGGCGCGCATTTATTTTTGATTCTCCTTCGCATTCTTTTCTTTTTTTTTTTTGTACGCCTCATTATTCTTTTACATACGCCTTTTTGCGCATTTGTCTGCCAGACCTGCCTCACAAATATATATGTACAGTCAGGCCCGGGAAAATTATTAATTAAACATTGTATCCCGCGTAAAAAAATTGCTTTCTAATTTTTACACCCGGACACTTTTCTCGGATCGAAATTAATTGGTGAATTTTACATTTTAGCATTTTCTTCGTATCTCAACCCCGGGGGCTTAATTTTTTTATGCGTTTTTATTTTTTTTTGTTTCGCTTTCATCTCTTCGCTAAATATTTGCTTAGCGTAAGCTTTTTTTGAGCTTACCGTATTCCTGCACGCACAGATTGAAGCGTTGCCAGGTTTTTTTGAGGTTTTTTTTATACAACTGCCTTATTAACGTCAAAAAATATTTTTCAGAGCTCTAATTAAATGTTGTTACGTGTTTTGCGGTTTTGTTTAACGTTTCAGCGCGACAATCATTATGATTTATTATAAAACCGATATAATTTTAAATAATTTAATATATTTTTAAATAATAAAGGATCATATATAATACGTCGTAAATCCCTGTTCTGGACCTACCTTACCCATGTCATGAAATAGACATAAATAGCAAAAATCACATTCAATTAATTTTAAGTGAGACAGTTGTATAAGCTAATATATTGCATTTACTTATACGGCCGTCTTAGATCTTAAAGTTTTAAAAACGTATTCGGCCTAATAAATCTTTCCATTTTTTCAATCCAATTAATTTAACCGGAGCCGGGGTATCGTATCTGGCAATTTCAGCAGCTTTACGCTGAAAGCTTCATTATTAAAGGCGGCCTTAGTAGCTAGCGCATTGCAGATTCAGGGACTCATCCGTCTTTCCCAGGGGGACTCAGTCTCCAAAATTTTGGGCCACAAATTCGTTTATGAACAATGATCCATTGTTAACCAGTCTATTTCCGTTCTGTGAGCAACGGCCGCTGCATTTGTAAATCAATTCCGGTTAATACGAGACGCCCCAAAGACTGTCGGGATGAAAAGGAGAAGAAAAAAACAAGTCCCTTTGTCGGAAAACGGTCTGTAAATGAATACATATTGGTTTTTCTATTTTCGATTCATTCTCTAGGAATTATTGCGTTTTCAGACATTGTCTTTGTGACTTATATATACGTCGAATGATCTGAAAAAATAATTGAATCAAACGAATCGAATTATTTTCGAAATAAATCAACGTCATTTATTTAAAGAAAAGCTGGAAAATCATTTTCAACACAAGAAAGTAATTTATACGGAATATTGTCGGAAATATATCACGACTGAAAATTTTCAGCGAGAAATGTCTCTTTTACCAGCTCTACATAAACTGGTGCATTTATTTTCAGCCAGCGACACTATTTGAATATAGTATTATTGAATAGTATCTGGATTAATTTTTATTTAAATGCTTTTTTTTTCAATCTACATTCATTATTTTAATTAAGCCCAAAAGATTTTTTCACAAAAAAAATGAACCGTGTTTTTTTCTATTTTTTTTTTATAAAAAATGTCTTGTATTGAATTGAGCAATGCCTTAAATAAGAGAAGATACAGAATATTTATTTATCATTGTATGACCTCCACAGCTTAGATCGTAGTAGTTGGTTAGATGCATAAGATCCTGGAGAGCTATAATCATGAGTATATGAATTAACAGTCAGGAGGGTAAAATCCGATACCAAGAGTGGTAGAAGATAAACGTCCAATGCCAGAAATGGCCAAGAGAGGGAAAAGTCTTTTCAAAATACTATAAACCAAGATGGCGTGGGTCCCCGCGGTATGGACACAGAAGGGGTACTCGCACGTCATGTGTGAGACTCGGGTTCCTTTGGCCTCGACTACTATTCGAGAGTCTAGTATGGTCCATACACTCAACGAGTAAATGTCACTTGACTGTTAAATGATGATGATGATGATAACACTTCTTCTTCAGGTGCCTTGTCATACATATGTCTGTTTTGGCGAACTGGAACAATTTTGGAGCTCTCTAGGAACACTAAGGTGTCACAAATAATAATACGCTTTATTTGGATTTCATAGATTTTGTGATGATAAATCCCATAAGATGATATCTTATGGAATTTTAGGTGGGGGCTATTTTGTATGAAAATATACCCCAAACATTACGAGTTAAAATATTGATAAACTCTTCGACAATACCTTGACATTTGTTTTAAAAATGGATTTTTCTAAGAATAAAAGTAGTTATTCATATGCTTCATAATTTGGTTGGTATTTTGGATTTTTTTACTAATCAATATGTCGCATAAACGACTTGCGAAATCGACGATGTTTCACCGCGACTGAGGCACGCTCCCGGCTCGTCGCATATGGTTTCACTACGTGCACAGCACAATATTTTTTCTCGCTCGCACTTGCATATGTGCGATGTTTTTAACCGTTCGCATCCGGTACGGGGCGATAAAAAAACCATCCCACGCGTGCTCTTTGAAAATAATATAGTAGTTTTAATTTTTTTTTCGCAATTGCGAACAATAAAGCTCAATGATTATTTATATTTATTCTTTAGATTTCTTTGGAAAAATACACGAAGTTTGGGACATTTAGGATGTATATTAAAAGAGTTATTCTAGAGAAATAAAAAAAACTTGAGCTTCCAAATAGACCCCATCGGCACGGTTAGGTTAAAACGTCATTAATTGTTTCTTCCTACTGGGTTTTCAGGATCTTTTGTGTATATTTATCTGTGCCTAAAACTTTTGATTGAGGGTTTATATTTAGAGATTTTCCAGGTCAATGTAAAATATGAAGATTCTAAGTGCTATTCAAATTCTTCTACTATCACTAAATTGGCAGTATCGGCTTTTATCGGCTATGATGGATATGGTGCCGGACGGAGGAGGCTAGGTGAGTGGGGGGATAAGTTTATGTTAACCCTTTCAATGCGGCGGGTCTAAACACGATTCTGAATCTGAGTGCGGCGCC
>JAGXCT010035336.1:7910-79519 GCA_022495035.1 Philopotamus ludificatus
CAATGTGATAACGTTCGTGCTTACAAGCGAAAATAACTCATGAAAAAATACTTTAATTAAACTGAAAAGTCCTACCTCATTCACCAGGAAAAATCATCCCAAAACTCATTTTTAACCTAAGCCACCTTGTTTCAAGAAGGTGATCCTTTGATCATCATGCTCTTGGTGAGTGACGATTCGTTACATCGTATTAAAAAAATAAAAGTTAATTTTATTCTTAGAAGATTTTCATGAAGCAAAAGTTTAAAGCAAGCAAACTTTGTTTTGATTGGTTAAGAAAACGATTAAACTCACATAGCCCAAACATACTGATGAAATCGGCAAAGGTACACATAGAATCAGCTTAAACATACCCAAGAGTTCTGTGAAATTATGGAAGAAAAAATATTCACCAAGTTTAATTTTTAATACAGAGGAGATGGGACTCTATAGAGAGACTGCTCCGGATTTAAAGGAACAAAAGATTTTCTAACTCTTTTTCTCGGCGGAAATGCATGACGCAAAATGTATTTATGGAATGGTATAAAACTTACTTCTTTCCTGCAATAAAACAATATTGTGAGAATATTTATGGTGAACTTCAAGCTCTTTCGGCGTTGGACAATGCGCCAAGATATTTTCTCGAACTGAGATTCTGTTAATTGATGAGATCCTTCGGATATCATAACCGTCATTTAGCAAACGGATCGAGGTTCAATATCAGCAAGCTTATTATTTTAGAAAAACAATGCACCAATAACTCATTCAAGCATCTGATGGAGTTTATAGAGATGTCATTCTAGAAATTCATCATGGAAATTCTGGAGAATCACATCAACTATGAATCTGATATTTAAAATATAGGAGAAGATATTAGTCATTAAGCTATTTTCTGAGGCATCAAAGATGTTGATTTAGATATTATTTAGATTTTATTAAAATCACATTGCAAAGCCTCAACTAATTAAGAGTTGCTAGAATTAGACTGTCATGTGTCCAAGAAAATTATGTCTTAAAAATTGTCTCCGTGCTTAAGTTAAGCGTCAAATCATTGAAAAGGCGTTTTCTCTTCATAATCTTTGTATAGAGTTTTTAGAAGAAAACGATGAAGATTATGAGCGAGCTGTAGCTGTAAAGCGTTATCTTGTAACGAATTATCTGTTTATATTTTAATAAATATATGCACACTTAATAATGATAGTCATATTTTCTTAAATCCAAATCGATTTATATTTAAATATGGATCAAAATTTTTCAGCAATTACCATAATCTCGATACACGATTACATAAATCAGGCGTATTTCTTAGACACGTACATGCGTATGTTACTGCACCGGAAGGCATTATTATTATACATCCATCTTCTGTACAATTTCCATTATTAACAGGTCATTACCCGAAACTATTAGCGATTTCGAACATTCAGTACAGAATTGACCCCTATCATCCCGAGTTGCGTCTGCATCTGACGGGGATCTTCCACTCGGGACATCCATCTTGATTAAACGGCAAGTTAATTTTGTGATAATATCCGACGAAGTGACCCACCGGACCGCGTCATATCAAAGCGATAAATTCGGAAAATTTGCCAACTTTTCATCTCGCCTGTTTATTTCTATGCAGCGTCGCTCCCATTCACATTAGTTACATCCGTTGAAAACTTTGTAAAGTTTCGTTCATTTCGAGTATGGGAAAAATATGATATAATGGTCTTATATAGAATTGCTCTTCCTACGAGTCTCGGGCAACAAACTTTTCTTTATTATGACAGAAAATCTTTCAAAAGTTTCATAATATAAACTTGATATTTAAACGTTGAATTAATGTTTTTGGGCTGTGTATTTCTATGGGGTCAAGTTTGCCGTATTTGCTAATTACTCTTTAGATATCATTAATCAACGGTCAACTGCAGCCACCATGAAAACAATGACTTGAGAGATCGAGAGTGTCCGGTAAAGGGTTGACTGAGCAAAATAAACGAGTGTATGAATCAATATTAACTAACGCTTGTTAATAAATTTTAATTAATTAATTATCGAGAATATTCGCAGAATCCGTATTAATGTTAGCCTGTTTGGCGTCGGAAAGTAACAAGACGGATAATTGTACGAGTGGCCGCGACGCCGTCGACGTCGAATTTTCGCAGACGTTTGCGGAAATTTGGCAGACATTATTTACCAAGACGACAAGTGCAGCGATAAATTTTGTCGCCGCGTAAATTACGCGTGTTGTACCCGTGTCTGAGTGAGAAGGGTGGTGTAGGTGAGGAAGACAGGGTCTAGGGATAAAGGAAGGAGAGCATTTTGCGTAAATCCGTAGTGTAAAAGAAGTATGGCGTGTGATGAAACTGTTGCAGTTTTCGTATTACATAAAAACAGCATGTGGGATGTAAATAAATCATAGATCGATTGATTTATGTTTTCGGGTATAGCTAAATATTTTAACTCGGAGATTCAACTAAAATTTATTGTAATATAAGACGAAGACAAAATGAATTATTTAATCAAACGTCTGGAAGTAAAAACACATGTTCGAAACTTTGAACACAATCTTCTTCGAGTCGCCATCTATTACATTCATTTCCTGCGGAGTTAAGTGCTTCGCTCTTGCGACACCAGCTCCTCTAAAACCACTTTAACCAGAGCTTTACACAGACGCCGAATCTAAATTAAATGATTCAGAGTTATTCGTCCCCGATACGCGGAAAAATATTTATGATACGTTCGCTTTGATTAATAAATTAAGACGGTTGATTTATCTCGCGTTTGATGCGTCCCTCGACTTAATGCATTCGCCAAATGTAAGACGTCGCACGTCAAATTTGCGCAAATTTATTACACGTTCATCCGTTAAATATCGCATTTGTGTAGGATGTCTGGCGCTAGTGGGTTTTTGGGAAGTTGGGAAAGTGCCTGTGGGACGTGGCACGTTCTCCCGGACAGGTGATACACGTATCGCGTGTCACATTAGTGGGAGTGCGTGAGAACCGGCTCCGAGCTTTTCAATTATTTTGATGGGCTTTGTTCGGCCGAGATGAGCACTCTGGTCATTCATTGGGCACAGAGTGCCCGGTCCATGAATTGCCGAAAACCAAAATTAGGATTTTCTATTAGCAACATGTAATTATTTTAAGACTCAGTAAAAAAAAGTACCGGTTATTTTGTATTTATACGTATTATGAATATTATATTTTAGTAATGTTTTCTAATATTTCAGAACGATATGAAATTATTTTTGGATATAAATGAAGTGCAATAATATTTTAAAATTAGCTTATTATTTATTAATTTATGACAAATAATTAATTATTTTTTACTAGAAAGCTGTCTAGAGACATTTGTTTTAGCCGACTCTTTAAAATTTGGTGAAAATGTGACACAGAGTTATCATTCAACATGTTTGTAGCACGCAAACAGACTCCCATGCTTTCAGCATTTCTCTTATTGCGTCAGAAGATTGTTTCTCTGCTCCTTCCTCTTCCTCCAAACTCTCCTTCATAACTTCTTGCTGTGAAATACGATCCAACACACAATGCGTCATACGTTTGTGTTCTCTGCGTCACTCGTTATGCGAAATGTCGCTCGTTAAGGGAGCAATTTTTTCACTTTTTTTTTTGCTCGTTATGCGAATTACTCGTTATGCGAGGTGCTCGTTAAGAGAGTTTCCACTGTACCTTGTCAACCAAAGAGCATTGACCTTTATTTCGCTGGGCAATGTATTATATATTTACGAAATATGTAATTTGATCTCGAAAATATTAACATTTTGTAGAAAGAAGTAATTTAGAGGAAACGTTATGGGAGGGCTGATTGTATTTACGAAATATAAATTTGACCTCGACAATATTAGCCTTTTGTAGAAAGAAGCAATTTAGAGAAAACGTTATAGGAGGGAGACTCTATATGGATGGTGCGGGACTGCTCCAAGTCGCAGCGCAACGCAGCGCAAAGAGACGATACTCCCACCACGTTGTAAGTAACGTTTCCTGTAAATCGTTGTTTTCTATAAAATTCTGATATTTTTAAGGTCAATTTAGATGTTTGCAATTTAAATGCTTTTTGGTTGACAAGGAAATTTTGTAAAAAGCAGCGATTTAGAGGAAACGCTATAGGAGGGCTGACTATATTTTAACTGAATTATATTATTATTGTACAAGAATTGTACAATTTCTTGCAATTTAACAAATTTGAGATATTTATATATTTATATTAAATATGATAATGGTTTATAACTCATAAATCTTATTACTTTTAGAATAATTAGAAATAATTTATTGACAAAATTTCATGTAAATCACGTTATTTACTTGTTTTAATATAAAAATATTTATTTAAATTAAAAATTATGCATTTATTTCTTTCTTATAAGATTTTGTGCACTAAACATAACGAATTCTATATGTTATTTATTTATTAACACGGTTTCGAGTAACACAATACTTGAATAGAGTGGCGGCTCGTAGGTAAAATATTTAGGGGTGCTGTAGAAAATTAAAAATTAAAAAAATATATATTTCGCTCATTTTTCCCTCATCCGCAGAGTAAATGGACGAGGCGCTCCTGTATATATAGTAACAATATGGCCATATTTATCAACTAAAGGTTACTTTAAGGATTTTGCTAAGAGTATGGAATAGAATAGAATTTTAGAATTTTTTCATGAATTTTCTCACGCTGATCTAGAACGAGCTTTAAAATTCTAACGGGACCTGTAGATTTGTAAGCCTGGCTATCAAGAAATGACTTGGATAGCATATTTCAAAAGCACAGGAAAATAATAACAAACAAAAAGCTTCATTAGATTTAGCCTTGTCGATAGTATTATTTTTATCTTAATTAAAATACAAATGTATAAAAAATAGTCTGTTGCCTTTTTACATGATTTTCTATACCACAATGTAGCTATTTTTCAAAATAACACGGTTTATTAAATTTAGGGAATCAATCCTTTTTTTTGGAACGTAACTACCGTGTAAAAAAGTATAGTACAGTAAGCCCTCCTATAGCATTTCCTCTAAATCGCTGCTTTTTACAAAATTCCTTGTCAACCAAACAGCATTGACCTTTATTTCGCTCGGCAATGTATTATAGATCTACAAAATATCTAAATTGACTTTAAAAATATTTGAATTTCGTAGAAAGCAGCCAATTTACAGGAAACGTTATAGGAGGGTTGTAACATTTAAATATAAATGATTTGAAGGTAAAATTATATTAGACTAATTATATAATCCCAGCTTAAATTTTTAACATATTCTTCCACATCAGTATGTGTATAATAAATAACATATTAAGTAAAATAGCTACCATTTCGATCGAGAGTCGATCTCATGTTTTTAGCCATATATGTTTTTTATTTCGATGTCATGCCACAAATTTCAGCATATAAAATTATATTATACAATTTTCATTAAAATAAATTTTTCACTATTAACATACAGAATAATCTTCAAATTAGACACGCAATTCGTGCTGATTTGAAATTATTTTGCACTGTTTAATTCAATAGCCACACGCAAAAGTAGTAATTATATAAAAAAAAATAACACTTGAATTTTAAAATCCTAAAATTAGATTTTAATACAATTAATTATTTAATATTATACATTGGCAATCATGTCTTATGGCTTTATGCGAATACCGCATATCTTGCAGATAAATTGGTGTCATCAGTTATCCGTTTTAATTGAATTTTCTATTATCGGAAGTCAATTTGAATAAATTGCGCGTGTGGGCAGAATAAACTAATCGCAAGCCGCGCTCATGTACCGCCGACCTTAATGGCTGAAAATTGCATCGCACTGCAATGGCGGTGCATACGAAAATTACGCATTTCATTAACACTTTGACCGTCGAGAGGCAATCGGGCATTGCTGTAATGAGTCCGGGTCCTTCTGGCAGCGAGCCGACCGGCCATCTGAATAGCTCGAGGTGCTCGTTCGCTTGATTATCGAATTGGAATTAAAGCCGCCAAAGAGATACCGCTGCAAGCATCGATACTAATGTTAATCGATGCCTCGGTGCCATTAATATTGCCGGTGTTGTCATCCGAAAAATGTTTCATCGCGGGGGGATGAGTGATCGCCCGATTTGAGGCGGGCGGCGCATTTGAGGTTAGGGCCATAGCGATCATAGGCCGGCGTCTCGTTCATCATCTCACCAAACTGTTTATGGCGCTAATGAAAATGAATAAGAGTGGCGATGGCGGCGGGGTATAAGTCACAATCAGTGTCGCCTCGCGCCCGGAATCTGTATAAATTATATGGCGGGTCAATTAAATGAATTGCCGCCGGGAGGATACCTGTGGCCCGACACTTGTCTTGTTGCCGGTTACCGATTGGCTGCGTACGTGACGTGTTGTGGTGCAACGGGATGCTGAGAGATTAAATCTTGGTATATTAAAGTTTATATTTAAAAAAAAAACAAAGTAAAACGTTCAATAATCACCATTTTCTATTGTGTTGGTACGCATGTCTCGACGTATCTTCATATCGATAGTCGAATCCGATACTTGATTTGCATTTTTAGGTTTGTAAGTTTGCTATGCATTTTCATATCATTGCATGCATATCAAAACCTTGATTAAAAAGGCTAAAAAATGGATTATTCTAAGAATAAAAATATTATGGGTACCCATAAGTAATGTCGATTTTTTCAATGAAATTCAAAACAATTTTTCTTAACTTTATTTATTTTTTCTTATACAAACTAATTCTCATTATTATCTATAACCTTCTGCTACCTTTCTTTCAAATCATCCATGTCCTTCTTGTAAAACTCTACGGGTTTTGACTGAAAATAGTCTGAAAGGGCCGTATTCACCTCTTCTAAGGAATTGAAATTTTGATCTCTTAGAAAATATTCCATAGAACGAAACAAGTAAAAATCAGATGGTGCGAGATCTGGCGAGTATGGAGGATGCAACAGGGTGACCCATCCAAGATCCTGAACTTTTTCACACGTCAATTTCGCAACATGAGGTTGCGCGCGAATGCGTGTGGGACCCAAACACCTTCTTTTTGAATCTTTCCCAAATTCTTTATGATCCTCCGAGTACTGGACCAGGATGTACCGACCTTTTCCGATAATTTTTCAATGGTCAGCATCGAGTCGTCTTTGATTGCAGAATTCACGGCTGCTTCATCCGCCTGGACGGGTCGTCCACTTTGAGGCTCGATTTCTAAACACAAATCATCAGATTTAAATTTTTTGAACCATCGTTGGCATTTCCTGACATCCAATATGTCACCGTAAATCTCGTAAATATCTTTCGTTGCCTCTGTCGTCAGAGGGATAAAGAAACCGTTTTTTGTCTTAAGGCCACGAGCAGGTAGCCGCTACACAAGAGGAACTTATAACACATCCCTACTGCCTAACAGACTGAAGGAGACTATTTTAACCCTTTGCACTCCAAAGGTTTTTTCAAAAAGTTTGTACCAGCTCCAAGCAATTTTTAGAGAATTTTCTCAAATAAAAGATAATTTTGTAAAAAATGGGTAAAACAGGTTTTTTGTTTTAAAAAGTAAATTTATTTTATTGTTAAGATGTTTGGCTTCTACGAACCAAATTAAAAAAAATGTAGTGTGATATATTTTAAAACATTCTCCATGATGAAGAGATGGTTGTCGCTCGCACGTATCGCAAAAAAATGTTGTTCTTCTTCTTTTTCCAGGTGTATTGCGATCAGAACACACCAAACAGTCTTTTGTATTTGTGGCATCATATATGAACGGAGCACCATCCAATCTCTGTTCCTGATCACTTGTTGGTGCATCGCCGGCTTGGATTTTTCTGGCACAAAAATTTCCAAATAACTCCATCAACAATCTCTGTCGAAATTTCTTATGGCTTAGGGGTTTTCTACCTTCTTTTTTCTCGCATTCGGTATATAATATATAAAAATTTACAACGGATGTTTCCATCCCCCAAAAAAATAATTTCCTCCACCATTTCAGAGTTTTTCTCATAAAACAATACGACGTCGCATATTGGTCAGCCGTGTCTACCCCACCCATATTTTTTATGTAATTATTAATCACAATAGGGCTTTCTATTGGGTTCAGGGTTGGTAGTAGGTTAAGATCTCGGATTCTTCTTCTTCACTGGATTGGGATGATGATGTATACTTCGTACTTAGTATTGTTACAATACGTTTATCTCTCCAAGCTAATACCAACGTATCTTTTTTTCTAAATGCAATTTATCTCCCAACTGCTAATTTCGTTTTTTTTTTATTTTGGAATCTGACCCAATGAAATGTTTTTCTTCAGGTAAATCGTATCGTTCTAATATCTAATCCACTTTTCTCATGTAACCTAATCCTAACTCCAACCTAAATCCTAACCTAACTCTAACTCCAACCTAACTCCAAATCCAACCCAACCTAACCTAACCTAACCTAACCTAACCTAACCTAACCTGACCTAACTCTAACATCATTGCTTTCTAAAATGCATTGACAGTGGAGATCTTCCTAGCTCGAGAGACATTTTCAGCTATAAATGTTAAAAATTAACCTATTTACAACTATATATAATTATCTATAAGCACACAGGATTTAAAAACTTGTTATCCAAAAATATTGAAATACCTCACAAATATAATCCTCTCAGTAACAGTTCAACAGATACTAAACATCGTTGAAAGTGTACATTATACCTTCACCCGAACATATTTTTTTCCTACATTCCAAGAAACAATTGAATGGTTCAATTCAAATAAAAATAATTATTTCTAAGACATACCCTGACTCATCAGGTAAAAAAATATCCGAAATGCTAAAAATAATTTGTAAAATAATTAAAGAAAAAATGTCCACACCGTACAGTGGAGCTGGCTGGTAAAAAATAGCTGTCCAATACGTATGGACAGTGGAGTACAAAGGGTTAAAGATGGCGCATCGAAAAAACGACATTACTTATGGGTACCCCTAATAGTATTCATAATTTGGTCGATATTTTGAGTTTTTTAATTTAAATAACGCGCGAACTCGGCGCTGTCCCGCCCCAGACTGAGGAACGCCGCCGTCTTAGAGTTCTCGCCGCACGTGTCATTATTACGGCTTCACTCGCACTCGGTAACAGAAGCTAATATTGTTGTCGGACAATAAAATTCAACGATTATTTATAATATTTATTCGTTTTACTTTTTTAGACAAATACAAATATTTGTGACATGTAGAATTTATATTAAAATAGTTATTGAAGAAAAATCAAAAACTTGGGGTTCTAAATATAACCCCATCGGTACAGCTAGGTTAAGCTTGTTGACTGTTTTAATGGCTTATCCAGCATCAAAACTACAAGGAGTCTAATTGAGTTATAAGAAATCACTTTATTAATCTCTTAATTTACAATTGTTTATTTAATATTTTTTTAGGTTTTTAAATTTAGAAGGAGGACATTGAGGACGGACATTTTCTAATATTATTTTTTTATTTACATTATTTTTTTATTAGATAGATTTGAATAGATGATTTTTAATGATTTATAAATTCATTGGAATTTTCAGAATTATGTTAAGTTTAATGATCGATTTATTTATATATAAAAATTAGGCAAGAGAATTAACCTTTTCCACTCTGAGGCCAGACGTATTGGCCCAAAATATCACGTTTTTCCCATTTATTAATTAAAAAGGTTTCTTTTTCATCTTACCAATGAAAATCTTTTTATATATATACGTAAAATAAAATGAATGAGAGTAGAACAAAGATTCGACCAATAATGGTCAGAAAATAAAAGGTTAAAATACGTATAATTTTTTTTAGCTTTTTTGGCCCAGATCTCTATAGCATACAAGCAGAAAAATATAACCGATAATATTACTACTTATAAACGTAAAATAAAACATCTTATATTATTTATTTAATTTTATTTAAATAAATTATAGGCTATATTAATATATAACAATAAATTATGAAAGGAGAATGATGGTTTGTATGAGAATACAAAGCTTGAATGGAATTTGCTCTAAAACAAAATTCTATACATATATTACATATTTATATAAGGCCCAAATGAGAATGACAAAATGTAAATACAAATAAAACTTATGCTTATGGGCAATTATAATCGTGGACTTTCGATTGCGCCCCGAAGTCAGTGTATATCGAAAAGTTGAAATTCTCATTGGTATTCCTCGGATAAGAAAACATCTCGCTGGGTTTTCTGAAGTTCTAAAAAAAACAGTAATTAACACACATATTCGATAAATGTATAAATCAGAACATACGGTTCTTATCTTCTTGAAGCGTGGTTCTTCTTTCGAAGTATACACATCTACTTCAGCGCCAATGGTAAACTCTTCGTCTGGAAGAAACTCTGTCCAATCAATCTCAAAAAAGTGACTGGCGGATTCATAAAAGTTCGGGGAGTTGTAGAGATGAGCTTCATTTTTATTTTTTGGCTCCTGCGCCATAAATACCTCAACATGATCGCTCAATTGATGCTCAGGCGTCAATTTCCTAGAACTATAAATACATATATTTTTGATTCAATACGATGTTATTAAATCAAAGAGATAAGAGTAATAATTGCATTAATCAATATTTTGTAGGTTAGGATGCGCGGACATGCTCGACTGTCAAATTGACAGCTACACAATTCGACGCAGTATTGCCAACCTCATCGAAACAAACGTCATTTTTTATACACATGGGCGTGTCTATATCCATATATTTTCAGAGATTATGAATAAAAAATTAATAAATGATGTCGCTTTACTTTTCTACTTGTGTTAATGATGACTTTTGATGAGTAGGTTGTTCTAAATTACAGTCGCGGTTGTGAAGGGGGACCCGGTAACCTGATGACTCCTTAGAAGACATGTTACTGCAAAATTCAAGATGGTGAGTTGTTGAGAGTGTGAACACTGATGACAATAAAATGACACTGCACACGCACTTATTGACTATGGCGAGGAATTTCATTTCACGAGAAACTTGACGGTTGTGCGTCTCCATTGTGACTTTTTACTAATTCTAGGGACCTAAGTCGACCGATTACGGCCATGTCTAAATGCAATTTACGGCCAGGTGCTGCCGATTCCTATGTAACTTATGTCATACCCTCTTATATGATTGTTACTGTTTATTTTAATATTATTGATGTATATTCGAATTGTTTAAACATTTAACACATTCACTGCATATCAAAATACGTTGTAATTGCAACCATGCTAAATTTATTATTAGTGCGCATATTATCGCGATTAAAATAAAACAATAAAAAAACGTTTTATGAAAAAGAATTACGATAAGTAAATTTAATGAATTCTTTTTTAATATTTTTACTTTTGATGCCTCTCGAAGCAAATAATCTTCCGACGCCTGTGTGCGCCGCACAGTCGGGCCATAAGGCACATTCACACAGTATCAAATAATTTTATCTATTTGTACAAGATTATTTTGCATAAAGAGTTAAATTAGGGTGCACTTGTTTTCGCAAAAAATAGGCTGTGAGTATAACAACTTGATTTTTTTACTTTTTTGTATTCATATCGATGTTCAGTGCAAAATGCCTAGGTAATTTAAATGTAATACAGTCAACCCTCCAATAAGGTTTCCTGTAAATCACTGTTTTCTATAAAATTCTAATATTTTTAAGGGTAATTTAGATATTTCATAAATTTTATAATACATTGCCGAGCGAAATAAAGGTCAATGTTCATAGGCTGTCAAGGAATTTTATAAAAAGCAGCGATTTAGAGGAAACTCTATAGGAGGGCTGACTGTACTAGTAAATATATGATAATTATTTTTCTGAAATCAAAAGAAGATTTAATTTTTGAGGATATAGTGATTTCGCCACATAATTAACACTTTATGAGCCGTTCACGCCTTTTGGCGTGATTTTGTAGCCAAGCAGCTGTCTACGCCTTTAGCGGAGAGCCATACCCCCCACTTGATATTTTTTTTTCTGATAACGATGTACAAATGTAATTCTACTATTTGACCACCGATGGATACACGTGCATGTTAGCTTGGATTATTATTATCATTACATGAAACAATGCGGCCCCCAGGCTAGGTTTGATGTAAAACCTTGCCGCTCATAAAGTGTTAAGGAAAAGGGTATTAAATCAATAATTTATTTAAAATTGCGGTAATAGTCAAAGAAAACCAAAATAATGTAGACATGAATATAAGATATAGAAGTAAAAATTATGTGTATTCATGAGATCAATGAAAACATGAATTAAACAAAGACCTGGCTGATCTGAACAATGGCGATAAAAGAAAAAAAAGTATTTTCTCTCTATCACATTATATCGTTTTTGCGAGTCATTGTGGTATTTAGATGTCTTGAAACAATTATAAGACTAACTTCGAGGTTTGACAGTCGTTTGATGATTATTTTCTACAATTTTTTTTCCTTCGATTTTATTTTCGAGGTTTATATTCCCAATACGAATTTTATTTTCTGTTTTACTGTGTCCTCTCCAAGAGACAAATTAGCACATTTTAGTAGGGCTTCGAAATGGAAAAACCGTTATTTTGTACGGAGCGAAAACCGGAACTGAACCGAAAAATATCGTTTATAAATAATAAAAAAAGAAATATTCTTCATCATTTTCTTGACATGTTTTAATAAAATAGATTTTTTAAAGAATATAAAAAGTTATTCATGGGACATCGTACCGGATGCGAGCGGGAAAAAGCATCTCATCTATTGATGCGAATATTATCGTTTTTATTTTTTTAACAGCAGCGAAAATTGTTGTTTTTCTGCAATTGCAGATAATAAAGGACAAAAAATGTGACATTTAGGATGTATTCGAGAATAACCAAATTTTGGGGTATCCAATATCGGCATTTTTTTTCATGGAAATATATGCTGCAGTGGTTTCCCGTTAACTTCTGCACCACAGTATTTTTTTATCTAATTATATTTAATATTCAATAGAATAATTTATTACCTGCTTCTCCTATTAAATATTGTATTAATAAATTCAGTATAAAACGAATATTATAATATGGTTAAAATAATTAATGTTTTAGAACAAATCTATTCATTTACGTAAATTTTTATATTGTTATTATTACTAATTAGTTTAAATATTTGATAGCCCGTTTCTAAAGCCGATCCATTCTACGCTCGATGTATAATATTCAATTCCGGGAATTTAACCGGGCTCGAACCGAAAACATTTCTAATTTATACATCCCGATAATTTATAGCAGGTCTCGTCGTCCTGCTGAATTATGCCCTTCAGATTTGCGGCCTCGCACGTACCCAGAATATGCGAAACGAAAATTATCGCAGGTGAATTATTAAACTGCTCCCGATCCAGAAGTGACTCAACACAACCTAATGTTGACGACGTAGAGGAGGAAAAAAAACATCTCCGGTAGACAAAAGTTTCATGAATAACAATCGTACCCCATTATAAGGGGTTTTATCACACGACGCCATAAAGAATGTAGAACAGACATGGCACATGAATTTACATGAGGCATTTACATGCCAAAGAAAATTGAAATAAAATATACGTCGCGTATGAATGATCTTTTCATTGCGAGATTTTTTTTTCATCGACGTGAAAGCCGGTGGCTGTTAATCTTTCGGAAAAAAACTGACGATTGATGCGGTCACTGCGTTCGGCGAACGCATCTCCCTGAATATTCCACAAAGGAATTCAATTTATATACTGTCCCATTAACAAGCCACTTCCAGCGACATATTTGATATCAGCCATATACCACTTCGGCAAAACGAATAGTCCATATCGAATTATATTGCCGCATTGCCAGTAACCGAAATGAAAAATGACCGACAGCAACCGGAGCTGGCCCCCGCCAGCCTCACGCGGGGTCCCACGGCGTTGCCGTCTCATTTTGTCGGCATTTATTTAATAAAACACATCCTTGTCGTCTTTTTTTTACAACATCTGATATTGAATGTCACCTGCGATGCATCAGATTACAAGACAGGTAGCATGACGATAAAAACTCATTGCGAGCTCTCCGGTATCGCTAGTTCTCCTGCGTATCGGATATCTGATTTCTTTCATTAGGAAAAGGGCCACGGGATGGGCATTCCCTTTATTTAACAGTGGAATTCAATTACACATAAAGAAATTGTGTCATACAAAACACAGGCATTTAAATGGATCCTGTCGTTGGTGTGGGGCACGGAAAGACACCTGGGGGTCTGAACTTTTGATGTTTTTTTTTCGGACCAATTTAAAATAAATTTATTTATGGTAATAACCATAAGACGATAATTCCAATTCTTTACAAAAATAAATACATCTTATCTTATTTAGACTGTTTAACGTTAATCAAATTAACGTTAAACTACAATTGAAGTCCTAGGTAGAAATAAATGGATTAATTTATTACAAAATACTATAAAATGGCGTAAATACTACAAAATACTACTTTATGACGTTTGGCTTCTTGAGAGATTCTATGGACGAGTCGCATTTGGTTCTTAATATTGGTAAACCCTCGTCCATAATATTTTTCTAATCTCAGTAATGGAGAAAAGTAGCATGAGACCATGTGCGGTGAATATGGAGGCCGAAACATCATGACCGTGTTGTATTTATCCATTTATAATATTTTTGGAAATTTTCTCTTGAAAAAAATGTTTTACATTTTTTTCAAAAGTAAAATCGTCGAGCATACATAAACACATGTAACCTTTTTGATCGACAACATATAAAGTAAGTATTTAATATATCAACCAATGCCATGATACGTCATGAATAAGTATACTAATACAACAGCCAAATCATGTGACAATTAGACTTATATATGGACTACAGTCCATATATTTTATTTATCAAACCTTGTATTAGGAATTGACTTAAAATTTATAAAATAATAAGTTAGTGGTTTCATTTTAGATCAAGTCTTTATTAGTTTAGGGTTAATTATTGTTTTAACCCATTAATGCCTGAGTATTTATTGGCTTTATAAAATATGTCAATGATTTTTGATGCGTCCGTTTGTGGTTTCATAATGTTTGTATTTTAATTCGAAGAATTCTCAAAACTGTACAATTTCCGTTTGAATATTTCAGTGTTTTTTCCTTAAAATAAGATTTTTTTATAAAATATTATACCTTTTAAACATTTGTGACGATCAGGAGCATATTCGACACGTCACTTTTTATTAATACAGTGGAACCCCCAATTACACTACCCCGAATTAAGCGCTGTGTTGAAGTATTCGCCGCAAATCCCCTCTAGTGTTAGTGGGGGTTTAACTGTACAGATAAGTCAAGGATTCGAAAACATTAACTAAAAATATTTACAATTTGATAAATGAACATGAAAAGTAGATATTCTACACTAATTATAATCGAAAAAATAGTTGGATGGATGCTAAGGGAATTTCTCCAAATCATGAAAATCACTGAAAGAAAAATTGAATCTTTTTTTTGGTAACTTCATTTATTGAAAGACTTCTAGAATGTAACAATAAATTTATGCAAAACAAAGTCAATTATATTTTAAATTGTCGATAAAAGAATTACTGTTTTTTTTTTCATTTCTCTATATATATTATTTGTTGCTAATATACAATTATATAAATGATAATAATTAATAAAAATACATCATATACCTATAAATTTATAAAAACTCACTCCTGGCTTATTTTTTTAATGTCAATTATGCATATTAGGCTAAAAATATCGTTTCCAACCTAATAACGGATTAATAATTTAGTCATAACCATAGAAAATTGGATAAAGCTAGAAATGTGATATTAATTGCTAGTGATCAATTGAATCATTCTTAACAATTACATGATTGTGTTTTGATATTTGATACTATACGCATAAACCTTTTCGATTTAGTTAGTTATCCAGACGTATTGGCAAAAAAAAAGTATTTAGCAAACAACTTGAACCAAGTTTTTTTGTTTAATTTAAAAAACATAATGTTTTTTTTAATCGGATATTAGATCAAACCCTATAGATGGGTTTTTTCATTTTCCCAATGAATATCTCTTTCAACCTTTTCCACTCTGTGGGCCAGACCCTTTGGCCCAAAAGATTTTTTAGCAAAGAAATTGAATCACGTTTTTTTCTATTTATTTAAAAAAATGTCTTTTATTAAATATAATATAAAATCGAACCCTATAGATGTTTCTTGTTCATTTTAACAATGAAAATATTTTTTATACATTCTTTATATACAATTAATGGGAGTATAACGTAGATTCGACTAAAGTATTCAGAGTGGAAAAGGATAATAAATTTATAAAAAAAAATATAATGAAAGTAACTCATAGATTCGACTAAAAGTGGACATAATGGAAAGAGTTGGTTAATAAATATCAATTCGGAGTCATAAGATTTTACTGTTTTTACGCGTTAGATCAAAACCGTGTAAAAAGTGATTTCCTAATTTAAACAGAATTAAAAAATTAAAAAAACAACTGTTGGATAGAAAATCCTGTAAAAAAGTAATAATTAATCCCAATAAATAATTAATAAGGATTGTTGTTATGTATTTTAATTAGGAAATAAAAAATACTACTAACGAGACGTTTAATATGTAAAAATTTATGAAGCTTTTTATTTGTTATTACTGTCCCGTGTTGCTGAATTTCTTAATATTAGAAAAATTGTATTTCATACGTTATTTATATATTTTTTGATATCCGGCTTTACAAACCTGCAGGTCCCGTTGGAATTTTGAAGCTCGTTCTAGGGATCATAAGTAAGAAAATACTGTGACATACTCTTAACATATCAAGCCCACGTGTATTAAAGCAGCTGTTGATATATTTGTGAGCTTTGGCCATTGGCTATTGTGAGATAAAATTACATACTTTTGTGCCAATGTACACCGGGAGGGAAAAACATGCGAAATTTAGTTTCTGGTTGTCATAATTGTTACAAATAAATTTTACAAAAATATATTATTTGTTCTTTTCTTTTCATTGGACCGTGTAAAAAACCAGTTAAAGTAATATTTATTTATCTCTCTGCCATTTTAAATATATGAAAATATACGTGAAGCCATGTCGATTCATCAATCTCTAGCTTATTACCTATCTTATAAAACATTCATTTTACTTTCTCTCGTAGATTTATATACAAGTGTGTACTTATACGTATAAAATAAATAATAGCGGTAAAAAATAATATAAATAGTCAAGATAAAATGAACAACCTGTTCATTCGTCAGCATTAACCCTCAACGGTTGTTAAATAATTTTATTGTATACGGAAAAAAAATCAAATTGATTGCCAGCATCCGACTTTACAACCTTTTAGCTATTGTCGTGAGCTCAAGTTGGATCTTTTCAATTCCAAAATTGATAGAAGACACCAACAATCGGCCGGCAGACACGACACATCCCAGAATTGATTTACGATATAGCTGTGAAAACATAAAATTTCAGTTACATAATGGACGCACTTGTGATATACGCGGTTGGGCCATAAAAGTCCCCACATTTCCTATAGACGTATGACGCTGTCTTGTTCAAAGACTTGTCCTGTTCACTGGTTGGATATTAATATTTTATTGCCGGGCTGGATATGAAATTAATGGTGAACATGGTGTTTTCTCATGTCTGTGCCATATAAGGACGCGGATGAAATTAAACATTCATGCTATACGTGGATGCTCGTGTGGTAGGACGATATAAAAAATGTTAGCCTGTTTCACATCCACCTGCTCTTATCAGGACAATTTTAAAATATGGATAGATAATTAATCGGATAACATTCTAGATTAAATCTATGTAATATATTATGAAATTATTTTATTTCTTGGAAAGAGCTAGAATTGCTTTTATCGTGTGGTATAAAATCATTTCACGTTTATCAATTTTGGCATTTATGGGATATTTTTAAAGTTATTGGAAAAAGAAACTGGGCTAAATGGTCAAATAAATAATATTACGATATAATGTATGTCGTGACGTGGTTGATAAAATTTAAAAACCGATTATTCTTAATAAAATAATTAAATATAGCAAAAAGCATTGTTTTAAATACAACCTAATCGTTTTATACAAAACAATTGTAAATATTAACATTTAAATTTATTTTTGGCATAATAATAAATACTAATATTGGTTGTTTTAAATCTTTACACAGTGGCGGTTCGTAAGTAAAATATCTAGGGGAGCTGCGAAATATTACAAATATTTTATTTAAAAAAATAATAATAAAATAAGTGACAGCGGTACGTGGCTCAAAGAAGCTGTGGGTATGACTGCACCGAGACGCAGTGCGATACGGCGCTTAGCGGCCAGACCCCCCCCCCGCACTCTGCTACCGGCCCGCATCCGTCCAATACCCGACACCGGCAGTGCTGACAAGCAAGCAGCTCTCTTGCTCTACTCCAAATTAATGAACACTTTACCGACCGCACGATTTCGCCTAAAACTTACACCTGGTACTTATGTGTTCGTAAACATTTTCGAGAACCGAATCTCAAAAAAAATATTTTATCTAAAAAATGTCGGAAAATATAAATATAAACTGTCCATAAAATGTTTATACTTAGAGATTTGTACTGTTTCATAACCTAAAGTATGGGTAGATAACGGTAGATAACAGTTGGCTGAGACAGGACGCCAACGTGGCGTAAGCGGATGTTAAAGTGTTAATATGAATTATATTCATATTTTCGTATACAAAATACACAATCAATAGACACATATATTATATTATTAATATACATAAAGGAATATTCCAAATTTTATGCAGAAAATATTTATCGTCTTGCGTTAAATTTAATTCAGAGATTACTGATTTTTTAAGAAATATAAATCTACATCAAATAAATTGTAGATTATTATCAATTAATTTTACACGGTAGAAATTCTGATATTCCGATAAAAAAAACATCAGAACAATTGTAATACGTGTACTAAAAATTTTAACTAAAGAATTTATTTCTTGTTTTTTTTATATATTTATATTTTAAAACCATGATTTAGCAAATATCACAATTAAAAATAATTTGTCTATTTATCAAAAATTTTCTGAAGGGTAAAAACCGTGTAAAAATAAAATAAAAAAACATATTACTTCTTAACAGGCTTTCGAACGTTAATTTTTTTATTCAAATTTCATTTCGGTTTAGTTTCGATTATCTTTAAGGAAAAAAATACTATATTTTAAGCGTATTAAATTTAAATATATATTTTTCGGCTTTATTTAAATATGAATTTATTAATATTAATATTTTATTCTTTAAATTCTAAATGTAACCCTCATACAAAAATGTAGTTGATTAATTGATTTGTGTATGTAGATTAATACTATTTTGTACACTTCGTCACGACGGCTCGAAACCAATGCCGCTGGCCGATGGGGTATATTTTGTATGAATTGAATGTATGAAAATAGACCCCAAAAATCAAGAATTGATAAATTCTTCAACAAAACCCTGACATTTTAGACAAAATGGATTATTCTATGATTAAAAATAGTTTTTCTTGATATATATTATAATAAAATATTGATCTAATTTTAAATTTTTCATCAAATTAATGCGATGCGGAAATAACGTCCGCACAAGGCGACGGCCCGATGCTGACTAAGGCCCATTCCCGGATCGGTTTTAATCTTAGCACAGCACGATATTTTTTCTCGCTCGGACTTGTAAATGCACGATGTTTTTTCTCGCTCTTATCCGATACGGAGCGATAAAATAATATCGTTGTTTTTATTTTTATTTTCGCAAATACAAAAATTTTGGGACATGCAGAATTTATATTAAAGAGTTATTCGAGAAAAATAAAAAACTTTGGGTCCCAAATAGACCTCATCGGCACGGCAAGTTAAATAAAACTACAACGGTATAATACTTTTTCAATCAACTCGATTTACGCGGTTCCATGAAAAACCGCGCAAAAACGACATTGAGCTTATAAAAAATGTAACGACAGACTAAAATTAAAATATTTTGTAATTAAGGAAAAAATCGCGTAAAAAATCCCTATAAATCGAATAATTCATAGTGGTAGTTTGTATTAAATTTGAGTAAAATAAATATAATAAAAATAATATTACGTGATCATTTGAATTATTAGTTTGAAAGAGTCGAGTGATTTAATTTAATGACACAATCATAAAGTATTACATTGTCCCATATGACTTTGTTTAATTAACGTCATATGCGGATCAGCCCGTTTATTACTCGTTATAACATAAAGGGCACGATATCGACACGATATCATATATTTTTTTATCACGAAATGGTATCACGAGATTGTGTAAATAACTACACACACCGTTATTCTAGGGTTAACAGCGTCCATATTTAATCAAAATTATGTCACTCAACGTCATATGCAAGCGTGACATTGTTCTTGTAAACAGATAAAAATTAACCTTTTCCACACGAAAAATTACAAAACTATGTCGACATGTCACGAAGCGAGACATTTAAATTTGTGATTTAATTTTAATTAGGTTTCATTTGTTTTTTTTGTTAATCGTACGTGAATTTAAAATTCACCGACGAATTAATGTCCACATGTTTTGTTGCATTGGCATGTTTTTGTTCTGTCCCGTTCGCGTTTATGCATCGAAATGCGTGCGTCTCCTTCTGGCGCACTGAAGTATGCGCGCATGCTTGAAATGAGACGTATCCGAGTAAAACACTGGACTCAGTCTACGTTCGGTAGCTTCGCGGTGCGGACGCGCTCGTTTAATACGAAATACTCTTAACGTAAATTTACGTAAACACGTTCACGTATCGCAACATGTGTTAAAAATATTCTCGATACATAAAAATCTATAACTCCCGAATATTTTTGTGTATATTGTGAGATTGTTATTTATTTGTTATGGATTTATTGTGAATCATATTATTGAAGAAAAAAAAAACATATTGTGAGTATTTATTTTATGTAACTTTTTGTGACAGTTATAAATTTACGTATACGTTGCCGATCTGGTCTACCCTAGTCGTTTCGTCGAAATATAAAATTTCATAGACTTGTTAATGGACCCTGCGGCCGGAAACAATTCTATAAAAACAGTCGGAATGTTCCAAACATCTGTTACACTAAAATCTGTATGGCATCATCTATCTCAGCTTTTAACGCAATATATGCATTTTAAATGAATAGCATAGAAAAATAGTTCTGAAAATTTTAATTCTTGATAAAAAAAAATACGTGGAATATTCGTTTATCTCGAAAAAACTTTAGATGCATCAAACACGGCCAGTATTTTTTCTATCATCATCTTGACGAAAAAACGTAGAATTTTTTAGGGAATAGAAAGATGTAAAAATGGCCATGTTCGGCGAATACAGAGGCTGATCATCTTAACGGTGTCGTTTGTAGAAATAAATATACTTTGGCTTCGTATAACACGGTCATATGGTTCCACAAAAACATAAAACTAAAAAATATCGTCATATAAGTTTATTAATATCCTCTATTTTTTTTATTAAATAATCAACAAATAAACATTTACATGTTTATTGAAAAAACTTGAATAACATACATAATGGTTGATCATTAATTCATAATGGCTATACATAATCACTAACAATTCTATATGTTCGACTGTTTTTCGAGATCGGTTGAGAGTATTTATAATTTCGACGGATTCTGGAGTAATTTTTTTGGAAGATCAGTCAACTCAATTTCTCTTTAAATTTTTAAATAATGTTGTGAGAATCGCTTTTTAAAATTTTCAAATCATCCCCTTCTAATGGGAAAATCGCGAATGTTGATATTCAGATGATGATTGTTCAGTTCTTTTTAAATAACATTTTTAGTGCTCTCTTTTTAATAATCTGTATTATAAGAACCCTTTCCATCTTTTCTATTACTACTGAGTATACGCGCAGTATTTTTTTTACTACGTGTTATATAAAGCGTATACTAATCATCAACCGTGTTGTATAAATCTGTGTTATACGAGGCCAAGGTATATAGATTTTTAAATTTTTTAGAAAAGTTTTCTACTTAAAATAGCACAATAAAAAAACCCATTTTTGTATATCAAATCTTGTTTTTATTAAAAAAGCGTTTATGTAAAAATATATATAAATTCGTCTAGGACCGAGTCGTGACCCCTTTCACGGTAAAGAACTCGTTCTCCAGGGGCTCCAGTTACAGGGTAGTTCCCATCATTGTGCCCGTATTTGGGACCCTTTGAGGTTGATTGTACCGTTCCCCGCCTAATCCATTTTTTGAGCTCATTTGCGTCGGTAATCGGTTTACCGATCCACACAAATGCGGGTTTTTTGTGCCCACAGAGAAGGGAACCCCATTTTTTTTTGAGAGCCGCATAACAAGATTGTATCTAATTTGATTCAGTTTCGTATCAGATTTCGTTTCTTCACGGTTCCGATAGATTTGATGAATGCGCCCCTGTGCCCCAAACACATACGCGCCCCTGTGTAATTCGATTTTTGCCAAAAACCCTGTTTGCACGATGAATATTTAATAGGATTTTAAGAAAAATTGTCATACAAAGCGTCATTCGTCTTATGCGACAACGCGGTCCAATAAACATGTTTACGATATTGTAATATATTTCGATAAATAAGTTATTATAGTAATTAATTATGATCGTAAATTTTATGTACGAATTATCATCAAAGGACGGCGAGTTGAAAATTAAATTTTAACATATCCCATGTTGTTTAAACAAAGAAATTCTTATCTTTGTTTTCTTATTGCGTTTTGTAAAATAAAATATTTGTTAATCAACATTATGTTATCTATGAAATAATGTCATTGGAAAAGTGGCATAACTCGTGTGTGAAATAAGTTAAATTTGTAGAATGATGCAAGTATGATGATCATTTAATGAAAATATTTTTTGCTTAAATGTGTTTCCGTACATATTTAAACACCGAAATCCCGATAATGCCAAAAATATTTTTTTTATCTGAAAATTTGTAACCATTTGAGATTTTTTGTAACCCTGTATTGTGTGAAACTTATTTTTTAGTTTTTACATTTTTACATAATTTATCATATATTTAGTGAAAAAAATCATAAAAAATTTAAACGTGGTATTCTATTTTTTTCGAGATACAGCAAAATTGTTTTCCATTGTCGATGGCCATTTTTTAAAAGCAGTCTAATACTCTATGGATATATTTTATATGCTTAATTTATCTCGTGATATTATTTATCACAATAAAATCGTTTAATATTAATAAAATTTCAGTTTAAATACTGAAACAAATCTTCTATTTTATATGATATTTAACCTCATCAACTTTTAGTCCTAATCAGATAAAACCCTGTAGATGCTTCTTATTCATTTTCCTAATGTATAATTATACATTTATTTCCAATTTAATAAATTTGTTAAAAAATATAATGAGAGTATCTAATAGATTTGACTAAAAGTGGACAGAGTGGAAAAGTTTAAAAGAAATAATCCTAAACTCTTCTAATGTAATCCTAATAATTTCTAAAATATACCTTTCAAAATCCATTCTTAGCCTAATCTAATGCAATCTGTCTTTCGGTAGTAATATAAAATTTAATATATTAATAAAATCATACCCTTTTCTATTCTGTAGGACGCGCGAATTAACCACTACATGCGCGAATTATTTTTGCCAAAACGTTCTAAATAAATGTATTTTTTTTGCTTTTAATTTGAAGCAGATAATTATATTAAAAACATAAAATTGTTTTTATATTTTTTTCAACCCTTTTCGGTCCATTTTTGGCACTTTTATGCAAAAAAACGTATTGCATGTAAAGTCGTAAAATGCATTGAAAATCTATGATCAGGCTATAGCAAAGTAAGAATGCAATTGGAATAAAATAAGCTAGATAGTGATTCTTTCATAATTGACGAGAAGATACAATAATAAAACTGTGATTTATTTAAGCGCGCATCTGGCTTCACACGAATACGCGTATGCGCGGAAATTAGAACGCTACTGCTTGACGCGTATACGCGTCAACGCGCATGAAGTGGTTAAATGAATCAACAAATTTGCTTCTTATGGAATCAAATATCAGATCAAACCTCTCATTCATTTTCCCAATAAATATCTTATTTTATAAATTGGTAAAAATATAACGAAAATATCTTATAGATTCGTCTTAAATAGCCAGCGTGGAAAGGATTAGAAAATACGTTACTTAATTTAATACCAAGTCATAAACTTAAAATATAATTTTATTGCTTTATTAATAATAAAAAAACAACAGAAAATAAAATAGATGATGAGAACAACTTTCCATAATAAAAAAGGCCATCGTTCATATCTAATTTAAAAATTTAGTAGTTGTAATGGATACAGATGCACGCGGCATTTCTGCAATATTTCTAGTGTAAAAAGGTTGCCGACCCCTGGTATATATATATTTTTTTAAATTGTACGGTATTATTGAATTTAATTTGCGCAGCGTAAGTCGATTTTTTTTATTAATTTGAATTCTTAGCGTGTTTCAGTCATTCCAATTTAGTTCTCATGTCTTTTTCATAAACGAGGGTGTTTAATACACCCCACAGGTTCAATTTGAACAGAACGTCTCACTATAATTTCCCATAGCTTTCCGCCATTCATTTCCCCACCCCCCCAGATTGACATCCGGTTTAAAAACCCCGCCAATTTCAAACGTTTCCGTTATCGCGGCGACCCCACACTCGCCTCCTTTTTTGTCCGCGATGTGCTCCAACTAATTGCTTTCCGAAACTCGGTTTTAATTCGGGACACTTACAGGGCTACCCTAATATGGAAAACTAGGGTTTCCGGCTTTAGTATTCCGAGCGGGACGCGAGTTAGGCTCAACCCTAAGATTGTTTTACGGCCAGGGGAGCCCTACGAAATAATTCCCGAATTTCACGGGGGCCATTAAAGATTGATGCTAATAACCGAAACTTCAAAGTGAGGAATTTATTTATGGGCCTCGATGAAAACCGCTCTCGATGCCGGCGACGCTTTCACACTTGTCGGCCTATTATTGCCGCGACAAAGCAATTATCGACTGCCTTAAACCAATACTTCAGATTTAATGAAAGCTCGGGAATATTGAAATTTTGAGCCAAGTGTAACGTTAATGCGCCACCATTAAAAAATATTCTAGCGCCATTACGACTTTAATTATCATATCAACGATAAATATATTTTAAATGACGTTTATACTGTTTTACATAAAAATATATATATTAAAAGTATGTACAGTAATACCCCCGATAGCGCGTGTTCCGAAGCGCGAATTTGAAAATAAATCGCGGGATTCACCGTAAACTCTATGCCGTTTGGCTGGGGCGCCTGTATGTTGATCTCGCTCGCACATATATATCTTCTCATGTGTGCGAGTGTTCGGCACATTTCTCACCATTCACGCCTGATGTAGACAATGAGCCACGGATATCTATGTGTATGTCGGCGATCACATGCATGGCAACTGAATATTTTATTCATCTAAGATTCATATTTTTTTTACATTGTTCTTAGTTTTAGCAAATTTGTATTTTTTTTGCAAAATCTCCCTAACCCTAAATTTTGTATGTGCTTTCATTATCCCGATAACGCGTTGTTCCGATAACGCGGTCCCAACTTTCGCGCTATCCGGGGTATTACTGTATATGATTTTATTGTATTATAAAGAAAATGCCAAGATGTTGGGCATATTTTATTAAAGAAATTTTTGATTTATTTACATCTTTTAAATTATTATTTTATTAGAAACTAGCTTATGGTAAAATGTGATATTAATGGTTTAAAATGATCTTTAGATTAATGATGACATGTGAGTTTGGGTTACCATTGAATAGAATTCTTATATACCGTATTACTAAATCTCTCCTGCCATCAAACTACGTCAAAAGGGAAGAAAGCATTTTTTCCCATCGGGCATTATCTGCGTCTATCCCGGAACCGAAACATCTTCCACAGAAGCATTTAATCAATTACACTTTTTTCGCAGTGTCATTCATCTTATGAGGTAGATTCGGCCCTTCCTTTCTATCCCCGTGTTTCTTATCTTGGTCGGGTCCTTTTTGTTCTCATTGTCATCTGCAGGGTCGCGAATATCAACTCTGGCGAATCTCCACTTTTTCTCTCTTTTTCTCCCGAACATGTCCCATTATATATGTATTATTGTTCCGTTTACTTCGGGTAATAATTTCGCAACTTTGTCCGCTTCTGGATGTGATGGTAAAAAATTGCCAGCCATAACAATATCAAATTGTCCCGTTCCCTCTTGGTCCCGGTTTTTGCCCTTAAATTTGTTTAGGAGAAAAACGTCAATAAAGGCGTAATGAAAAACAAGATTGACGTCCACACTTGCGCGGGTGTTGTGGCAAATTTTCCGATGATATTGAATCTAAATATTTACTTAATCTCCGAATTTTATGACGGCGCGATAAACATGATGCATCGTTATCTTATCATTTCATTAATCGTATTAATAAAATGAAAGAGAATGTGGCTGTTTAATAAATTGTTTTGTGGAAAATTTATTCCACTTACTGTCGCACTGGTGAAATGTGGATATATGTTATGTACCGCGTATAGAGAAAATTCTCTGTGCGTGTGTGAGAGAGAGAGAGCGCGGGGAAATGAAGAATTATAAATGTCAAGGGGGCAATATTTGTTACTTCCACAGATGAAAATGTATTTTTCATTTATCTCGTGGCCCGTTCGTTATCGAGCCCTGCTCCACATTTCCACTCTCCATAGTCATAAGTTTTTGCGGAGGAACCACACCGACGTTCCACCTTTATTTGTTTGGTCCCTGCGAATAATGACCCGGGGGCGGGATGCCGCAGAAAAAGAAGAATTGCAGAATGGAAAGGGGTGGCAATCATTTATCATTCGAGATAAAAATTCATAAAGCTTATGGATGTCGTGGTTTTGATACAATATTTCTCATTTCTGTCAGCGGGGCGCTTTTCTTTCGCCAAATTGTTTTTTTCTTCTACTTGCATATGGCGAAATGTGACATCTCCACACATTTACGTACAAATGACATAACATAAGCTATTCTCGAAATATACATTCATAGTAAGAGTCAGTATCAAATTCTGTGTAGGCAGAACTTGAATGTTGAATGTGAATACTATTGTTAATCAACTTGAGTAAGATCAGGTTGGATTAACCACTGATCATAACAGCGTCCATAGAAAATATTGGCTTTAACTGAACTATTACCTAATAATATAAATCAATATATTTGAACTGTAAAAACTATTATGTATTTCATGGAATTTTTTTGAAAAAAAGGTTGTTTCTTGCAATAGAGGTAACAATTAAAACACAATAAATTAATTATACAAAATATTCGTACATATGTATTTTAATTAGGAATAAAATAATACTAACACGTTTAATGTGTTAAAATCTAATGAAGCCTTTTATTTGTTATTATTAATTAGCCCGTGTTGTTGATTTTTTTATTAATAGAAAAATTGTTATCAGTTGTTTATACATTTCTTGTTATCCAGCCATACAAATCTGGAGGTCCTGTTGGAATTTTAAAGCTCGTTCTAGGTTGAGATCACTAGTGAAAATTTGAAGGTTCATACTCTTAGAAAATTAGAAGTCTTCATGAATTAGCCTAGCCGTTACGATGTGGTCTATTTGGGACCCCAAGTTTTTGATTGTTCTCGAATAACTCTTTTAACCCCTTGTGTGATTTGCCCGAATAGAATTCGGGTAGGTATTTTGCTAACACAGTGATTTGCCCGAACTGGATTCGGGCACATCGTACACGAAACTTTTTATAGTGATTTGCCCGAATCCAGCTCGGGTCATTCCCCACCAGTCTAGAGAACGCATCGCGCGCGTTGAGTGACATGTGTCGTAATTTGATCTTTCGAGAACAATTACCCACTTTTTTTCCAAGAGGTTGACTACAGAAGTGGTTAATATAAATCCTACATGTCACCAACTTTTTAGATTTGTCTAAAGAATAAATATTATAAATAATCACTGTTCTATATTGTCTGCAATTGCGAAAAAAAACAACAATATTAGTTTCTATTGCTACGGGCGCGATGTTTTTTTTCGCTCGCATCCGGTACGACGTGCCGAGTGCCAGTGAAACGTGCGGCGAGTGCTCAGTCTGCGGCAGGACATCGCCGAGAGCGCTTGTGATTTACGCGTCATATTAATTAGTAAAAAAATCCCAAAATATGAAGGATATCATGAATAACTATTTAATTCTTAGTATAATCCATTTTTTTTTTAAATATGTTAAGATATTATTAATGATTTCAACAATATCTTGATTTTAAATGCTAGGGGTCTTTTTTACACTATAAATAGACCAACTTCGTACCACGCGGTTGTTTTCGAACCGCCATAACGGCAGGTTTGATAAATATCATCATTTTGTTTCATTTATAAATATTTTGATACTGGGAATCGTGTTAGAACAAATAATTCGAATAAAAATATAATATTTTTAATTTTAGTGAACCGTGTAATTATAAATCCGTGTAAAAATAGTCGAGTGCATACCAAATCATCCTCATACGTCATTAAATTTCGCCAGTTTAAGCAACATAACATTTTGTTTGTTTGTTAATTCTCTGCTGTACATTTAATTGTATCATTTTGATTCATACAAAATGTCAAGAAACTCAAGAATATTGTCAAAATATTTTTTCAACACAAAAAACAGGTGTTATTTTATGATATTAGGCATATTTTGGATATACGTCGTAGCAATGTATAAGTTATTATAAAAAATATTATGAAATAAATACATGGATGTGAAAAATCGCGTGAGGAAAATTCATGACGCTACTTATTTACATTATTATATTTGTTTTATTTTTATTTCTTTTCTTTATTATTGTTATTACTAATATTTATTCAGATTTTAAATAATATATCGTATATATTAACATGCATGTTTTGGGAACCATATGTGAAAGGACTCGTTAAAAGCAGATAACGCTTTAGAGAAGAGAACAAACGAATACCGAGGCAAACCCCCTCCTACTTGCCTGGACACAGTTGAGAGGGTAAAATCCGATACCAACATGGTAGAAGATGTACGTCCAATGCCAGCAATGGCCAAGAGATGAAAAACTCTTTACAAAAACCGCATACCAAGACGGCTCGGGTCCCCGCGGTATGGACACGAAGGGGGAGCCTTCACGTCACGTGTGAGACTCAGGTTCCTTTGGCATAAATTTTCCTTTTGTGAGGAGTTTGGTAAAGGTCCATGCCCTCAGCGAGTGAGAGCCTTGTGACTGGCAAATGATGATGATGATGATGATATATTAACATGCATGTTTTGGGAAACATATGTGAAAGATATTTAAATAACATTTTTATGTGCAAATGTGTGTATATGTCCTACCCATCTTCAGTAAATTTCTTATTCATTCTATTTTAGAATTAAAAACATCTATTGACGTTCCAAAAACACTGGAAATCATTGTATATATAATAAAATATATCTTTCATCTATCAATTATACGAACATCATTATTAGTTCAAAGATCCAGTATTTCATCAAGCAAAATATAGCATGATTCTAGTTAAAAAAAAATGCTTTTTTAATATTTAAAGTTAATAAATTTATTGTTTCGGGGATTATTATTTTATTAATTTCTAGGGCATATTAATTTATTTTGAAGCATTTCCGTAATCGATTCTCTATACTCGTTAGTCGATTTACTTCATGAAAAGTAATCGATGTTGCGCCGCCAGGTTTTATGACCAGAACAACCCCAGTCTGGGAATACGTTTATTTACGGTCTTTGGCAAAAAAATGAAAAAAATAAAATAAAAAACATGTAGAAGAAATCCCGAAGAAATTAGATTAGTGTACTGTGACGGGAGACGTCAAACAAAGCGCACAAAGAGTTTTACGCGAACATTTACGCGACATAAATATAATTTAATTTTACGTCTTTGTTGTCGTCGGCCTTTACGACTAGCGGGCCTTCCCCCCATGTTAATAATGTGGATTCGCGAAATTATTCTACGTTTTAATAGCGACGCTCCATGTGCGGCTTCGCAAAAACTTTGAATACTACTCGCGGGACGAGAATGTCGGTTCTAAATTTGGTTTTTCCTCAAAACCGCTAATATTCCAATGCATCACCTTGCATACGAAGCACTTAAAATTAGCACCAGATTTATTATGCCATCTTTTTGTTTTTGGTTTTAATGAAAATAAATGGTTTTGTGTTTACCTCGTTATTTCAACTACTGCAGCGTCACAAATCACCGCGACCATTTAAAGAATGTCCCCGGGGCCGGTTCCGTGACAATTTAACGACAATATTTTTGGCACAGTCGGTAGTGCAGCGCCTCGTCGCTACATTTCCGAGTTTCGCTGTAAATCATAATCAGTGAAGGTGAACCGCGGCTCGCTTGATTTATCTGAGGGGCTCGCACCAAATCCGCCTTGATTGTTATGTTTTCAAAACGATTGTGTTTGCCTTTTAATTATTTCTGGCGGGAAAATTAAATAAAAATAAAATGCCTTTGATTTATGATTAAAAATAATAAAAAAAATATTAAAGAAACATTATTTAATTATTTCTTGTGATGCATATTTGATACATTTTTTGTTCGAATGAGATAAAACCACTTTTTTGCTATAGCAACCCTGACATTCAGAGAAAAATTTGGAAAAATCACTACTATTATCATGGTGTTGTAATCATCATGGTGTTGAGTGTTGTCGCCTGTCGGTATTGGACGTTTGGGTGCTATCATGATTCCGTAGATTCTACACAATTTTAATATCCATTGCTATCCCTGCCGTTACGGTTACGGATGTGATGAGGGAGGTGCCCATAGCACCCGATAAGACGGTAAAATAAATATGAGCCCTAGCAAAATCCAATTATTATTGTTACGATCCGCGCATTGACAGCTCAGCTCCCGGGCTTTTGACTGGCGACCTGACTCCTATTCGAAGAGCTTACTTAACCTGGAGGACAACAATCGCAGTCCTGACCTTAAGGTTGAGTTGAACGTCCCTCTGCTGGTGTTGGCATGTGGTTAGAAGATAGCCTAGGACTGGCGGAGATCGCGTATGTCCTCCAGGTGGCAAAGACCCGCTTCGGATTAGAAGGCCATTTAAATAATAAATAATAATATTAACCCTTTGATTAGTGAGCATATTTCTAAGCTTCACACGTTCTAGGAGTGAGCTGATTTTTCAACTTTTTTTTAAGAATATTATTTATTAATTTTTTTGTGTTTGTATGGTAAATTAAACCTATTTTTTACCGGAAAACTTTATTTATTTTGCAATTCGATAATTATTTTGATCCATGAAATTTCTTCATCCAATTTTATTTATGTTTTTATGACAATTGTTATTGACTTTTTAGAATCATTAAAGAAAATTACTGTGTAATTTGAGGCAAATAGCTTTTTATAAGAGATATATTTACGAAGTTTTTGTATATAATTTAGATATTTTTTCACTCCTTAATAAAAATAATATCAATGAAATTAAATTGACATATTATTGGTGAATCCATTTATTGTATATAATACAAGAAATAATAAGATTTTGTTAGAAATTATAAGCGTGGACGTACATGTACGTAAGGTGTAGACGTACATGTACGGAGATACTCTTCCAGGGGTTAATAATCCATTTTTTTAGAATTTGTTATCTTTAAAATTATGATAGATGTTTGAACCATTGTTGGGTGGAAAAAAATGATGTTATTACATTAAATATGTAGAGGATATTATTTAAAATAGAAGATACATTCCACATATTTTAAAAGTTCAGGATACATTTAACGAGATAATGAGAAATCTTTATTGATTTTGATGATAAAATATTATTTTTATCAGAAAAACGCTATTAACTGTCTAACATTATCTATAGCTGTATTTACTAATTAATATTATAGATTATTTCCATTTTTAGTAGGTATCGATACCACTTGATACGCAATGAAAACGATGGTTCTCGCAAAAATAAAGTTAACTTGTTAAGTATATTTTTTATTTGCAGTATAATCATTGATTAAACCTGGTTTTCATTCCGGCTCGATTAAAAAAAATACCTGTTTTTAGAATTTTCAGCTCCAAGTAATTATTTTTTAACTGCTTTTATCGGGGCTTATTTTTTTAACTACGTTTAACCGGAAGTGAATTGAAAACCGCAAAATTAACGGTTCATATCGGTTTATTATAAATTTTAAATACAGATTAAAACATTTAAAGACGAAGCTGAACTGAAAACAGAAAAAATCAGTATTTTTTTCGAAATAAAAGATGAAACAGAACTCATATATTTTTTTAAAATTAACACGAGTTTTGGGGTAATCCTTTGTAATTGAAATTAGAACTATTGCATATAATTAATATGGAAAATCAGTTAGGTAATTTTATACTCAACAGATCAACTTCTTATTATTTTATTTTTAATTTTTTAAATTATTTATATATGTATTGTATCAAAAATGAACATTTTGAGAATCACTGATTTATTTTAATTATATAATTATAGCTATGAAAAAACATGTCATGAACCACTTTTTTTTACGATTTTATTTGTTTATAATTAAATGTTTATTAGTTTAAAATAATTGTTAAATATATTAAATTAAATTCTCAATATTTTTAAAATAACTCACTCTTTGGACGTATATAAAAAAATATTAAATCGCCAATCAAAGGGTTAAACGTTTAGTTTTTTATTTAAAAAAATATCTCAGGATGAGACTTATTTTTAGTTATACAAGTACATATTATAAGTACGTAGGTGTCACTGAAAATGGCATGACTTTCGCATCAGCCTATCGCAAAATATATTTTGTCAAATGGTAGAATTTTTATATACCTCTATGCAAACTATATTAGAGGGTTTATAGCAATTTTACGACGATCCTGCAATTTTATTTCATTTTGACAGCTGAAACTTACTCTAACGAGGGTATACTTTAATGTTATTACCATACCCATTTTCTCTATCAGTAAAAATCGCATTTACCAAATTTAAAAAAATAAAATAACACATTTTGCCCTAAGATAAACATAATTTTGTTCAGAAATTAAAAATAAATAACCCTTAAGCTGCGCGAGGTACTCTATAATGTATACGCTGCGTAAAATTTTCTTTACGGTGTCAAACACGTTAACAATTTTGTAAACATAATTTGAGTCAAATGTCCTGGCTCATCTTTTACGTGGAAAATATGATTTTAATATGTATACGCGTGTTAGATGTGCTGGAAAAAAATTGCTGAGGAAAAAAATTGAGATAAGCCACGCGCTTCTCGCGGAATTTTCAGCATTTTTTGCATACTTAAAAATTACGACGCATCCGCAATATTAATTTTTGATGGGCGTTATTTTCTCATTTTCATTATGCGGCATCCAACACACAAAACTATTCAATTTACAATCGCAGATTTGAATACAAGGATGCGGGGACGGCGAAAAAAAAATTCGAGACAATGAGGATATTGTCAAATATCCTCCTCTCCGACTGACGTATTATAATTTTATGCAAATAAAATTAACAGATCGGATGTGGCCAGGGACATTAATATTCATACAAAAAATGTCGAGAGCGAGGCGCCGGGCGTTGAATACGTAATTATTTCGCCGACGCGGTATTTACTTCCTGTCAAAATGTGTTAAGTAAAGTGTAGCGAACGGTAAAGATGACCAAAGCTCTTCGTTAAAAATCTGACGCCTGAAATATTGGGGGCTTTGTACTTTAACGAACTTCTCAAATTGCTCTGGATCGGGAAAACTCTAGGACGCCCCTCAGGCACTAAGTCCCGCACGGACGACGAATTTTCAAAAGATTTTTTTTTCCAAAATAATTTTTATAATGGTGACCCTATTATGGAAAATATTTAATGTCAGAAAATACCGCAAACTTAGCGCTGAATCATGAAATTCACCTTTTATGCGATTCAAAGACGTTTTTTTAGTTTGTATAAACGAATCATAAATATTTTTTTATTGAATTGTTGACTGCTTATTACCGATGAGTTAAAAGAGATCAAGAGTCAATGTTCAACAACAGATTTCTGGATGAACGAGCTCAAGGAAGCATATAAAAGAAGATGACCTCGTATCGTAATGATATATAAAAATGAGATCGTAAACTAATCAGGGTTATCAATTATTTCATTTTTATATCTGAAATTGGAATTAAAAAAAATATAACAATAAACGCATGCGTTTATATAGAGCTTCCGACAACATAAACGATAATATTTTGTATAAAATTGAGAATAATACATTTTTTTAAACATTAAATCAGTTGGTGCAAAATTTTTGTTTATTTTTTTAATTCTGATAAGTATATTTATCATTTCTTTAGCGGGTTTAAAATACAGCAAACCCCCCTATAACGTCCAGGTTGGTTCCACGTTATAGGGGGGTAATTTTATTTTTTGATTTGAAGTAGATCAGTGGATCAAACATTTTCATTTTTCTTTATTTTACATTTTTACTTGTCTACCAGCGCAAATGACTTGACTCGCGTGATGAGTGATATCCTTTCGTATTTTGGCTGACGCAATTTTCCCGCGTTTTAAAATTTAGCGTTTTAAAATATGTACGTTATAGGGGGTTTGACGTTATGGGAAAAAACTGCCGCAAACGTTATAGGAATGTACGTTATAGGGAGATAACGAATGCTATATTTTTATACGAATTATTTGTACACGATTCCAAGAAACAAAAAAAATATTTTCGTTTTTGCGTCCCGGTGTTCATTGGCGCAAAAGATCATAATTTTATGTCACAATAGGCAATGAAAATATAACATTTTTTGACATTCTCGAAAAAGGCTGGGGCTCCACGCCTATTGGCAAAAGTTTTTGAATAAAGCGACTATTAGAACGATTAAAAAATATATTAATAATTATTTATTAATCCTTATTAATTATTTCAAATAAATTAGATAAAAAAAATCATTAGTTGTTTTCGATCGAAGATTTAGTACAGAAAAAATACACGTAGATGGAAAAAGTATAAAAGAATAGGTGCTTTTAAATATACAAACTATATCAACATTTACAACTGTTAATAATTCTTCAAGAAACAAAGAAAGTGACATTAAGACCTCCATTATTACCCCTTTTTACACCACAATATTCTTTTTCTTCAAATAAAACTTTGTTTTCTTTAAAATTTAGGTAACCAATCGTCAATTCCTCTATAAATTCTATTCGTTTTTCTACAGTTTTAAAAGGATTCTTCGTTGAACGCATATACACATTGGATCCGTTCCTCAAAAATCGTCCAAAAATTATAGAATTCAAAGAAAAAAATTGTTTCCCTAAATTTAACAACGTTGTGTTAAAGAAAATCATGTAAAAATGATGCTGATGAAAACCTAATAAATAAATTATACGGAATATTATTTACATCTATATATTTTAATTAAAAAAACAATAGTAAGGACATGTCTAATTATTAGAAAATTTGTTATTTAAGTTTAAACATTTCATAATACCCTACCACACAAATCTATAGATTTGGATATCATTGGATGTGTTAGAGCTCATTCTAGGTTGAGATCATAATTGAGAAAATGCTGTTTCATACTCTTAGCAAATTGCAAGACCTCCTGCAGCGGTTAGCTGATAAAATAGTTGACCATGTTATTTCAAAACTATGTGAAATAAGAGCTATATAATTTTGTTTTCTGTCTGAATTCCATATAAATATATCTATGAACAAATAGAATTAATAAAAAGTATGGAAATGAAAAATCGGTTCAAAAAAACTCGCGAAATTTAATGACGCGTTCACGTGTATATAAAATTATTTGAATTATATTTAATTCATAATTAGTTCATCATCATCATCATCATCATTTGCCAGTCACAAGGCTCTCACTCGCTGAGGGACCTTACCAAACTCTTTACGGTAGTCGAGGCCAAAGGAACCTGAGTCTCACGTGACGAAGGCTCCCTCGTGTCCATACCGCGGACCCGAGCCGTCTTGGCATGCGGTTGTTTGTAAAGAGTTTCTCTTGCCATTGCTGCACTGGACGTACATCTCTACCATTGTTGGTATCGGATTTTACCCTCCTCGATGTGTCCAGGCAAGTAGGAGGGGTTTGTCTCGGTATTCGTTTGTTCTCTTCTCTAAGGCGTTATTCTGCTTATAACGAGTCACGAGTGACAAGTAGCGAGCGACCACACACACACACCTCTATAGATATACACAGGCATACATATGCACATCATCACCAATTAATTCTATATAGCTTAAATTTAATTGAATTATTGTAATTTCACTTTTTAAATCGACCACACCTGAATCGCCAAATGTTTTTCAAACATCATTACTCTGCATGACGCCAATGCTCACAGGCCCTCAATTATTTACGAGCGAAACTCAATGTTTACTGATCTGATTCGACAATTTTACGATGCTGCATTGTCATGACTCGAGATCGAGAGTCCCTGTTATTGATTTTACACAGCGTTGAGTAATCAATCGTACCGCGAGATAGTTGCGTCGTCCACGAAACGGCCCTAATCTCGTCAGTCATAAATTGGGGACCAGTCTATTTCTAATGTCTACCAGGCAGATGGATCGGTTCGGTGCCGCGGCCAAGTGGACAAGACATAAAACAGACCACGGCCGGATATGTAAAGTGGTTGGAGTGTACCAAAAAACTAGTATCCGGTAACAATCGAATCTATTTATTTTATTTACACTCACCCCTAAATATTTGCTGTTGCCATTATACAAACGGCGAATTTGATATTGTGTCAATAATATATGATACGAAATCCATTTGCCGACTGGGTATGTAAAGGCTTAAAGTGTGTCCTTGTTGGTCCTGGGAGAGAATAGCCTCGTATAGCCATGGCAATGCTATCACTACACGAAAATTCCATTAGAAATCCGTGATCACGAAAAGTGTTCGCAATAGAGTGTCTAAAAAGGATAAACAGTGTATTATGCGGTGGATATGTTAGGAGAATGGGGAATATATATTTTTTCAAGTTTAAATAAACACATTTTCAATAGTAAATATAATAAATTTTCATTTAAAACTCATACTTACGTGAATGGCGTTTGAATAAAAATCGAGCAAATAAAAGCTCACGTGTTCATAACTTTAAAAATTCATATGTTCTCCTCTAGTTACATCTCATTTTAAATAATAATTATTTTTTAACAAGGCCCAAAGCGGCCCGCATAAAATATGATATATGGAGCGCCAACAGCGGGGATTCTATTTCGTCTCGTGTTCTGGGGCCCCGTGTTAACAAACGCCATAGGCATTTTACTAATAAACTTGTATATAAATATTTTTTTTTAATAAATCCAATGCTGGATTTTAATACATAAGACAATGAGTGATTGTATAAGTATGATTGTTAACGGTGGGGTCGGGGTGGTGGGATTGGGGTTAAATGTGGCGGCGCATGAAAGGGTCGGGGCCCATATCATAAAGGGCGATAAATGCATAAAAATTAAATAAATTGTTGCCGTCATTATATATGTGGATGTTACAATAAAACATGGAGTAATACGGAGATATATATTGTATTATTTGAATATGTATGGAGTACATTATGGGCAGGGGCGCATTTTGGTAAAAACGATTTGTTGAAAGGATGTCATATTATTGTGTACCAAATTGATTTATTATTTTATTTTTACAACCCTTTACAATTGATGAGAATCTTATTTTTTTTTGTTACTGAGATACAATCGCTATCGAAAATAATATAAAAACAGAAATGTGTCAAAAAATGATTTATTACAAACTCTTTTATTAAAAAAAGTAGACATACATACCCGTGTAATTTTAGATGATATTAAATTCTCTCTGAAAAATTATATGATCACATTAGACTATATCTCTCAAGAGTATAATTTAACATTTCAATGTTATAAATTATGCTGCAGTCATCAGGGCTTCTTCGTTTTCCATTAGGGGACTAAAAAATAACAATTTATATACCTCTCTTTGATCTAAGTTCGAATTAATGTTAATCTTCAACTACAATTACACGGTAAATAATTTACAGAAAAAATCTCTTTCCATATCCATACAACTCGTCATAAATTGTTAGTTAATACAAATAAATATAAAACAGAGATATTTATTTAATTTTAACATGTTGTTAGAATCACGTTCACTTTTCTCTTAGATACTCCCTGACCAGCCAGTTCGCCAATCACGCATAACACATAATAATACATGAGAAAAATAAATAACACAACAACAACATATATTACAATAAATTGGAGAAAGGAATTATAAAGATTCATTATAGGATATCCAACAAAAGAGCGAGGCTATATTTGACATCGAATATATCCACATATTATTCGGCCAAATGGTTGAGCAAAGTAATAAGCTCTGGCTACCGGGAGAGTTTTAGGTGAGCCTATTAAAACCTTTGGCGGAAGAAAAAACTACACGTGAACGGGTTCGATGGTAGTGAGGTGGCATATAAGGACAACTCACTTTTAATTACAAAGGGGTTATGTATTGCGCCAACCAGACCTTCGAAGGATGCTTTGCCAAGTAAATCGATCTTATTTTCTCAAGGGTTATATACCCCAGGCAGCCTGCACCCATGCGCTGGGGTATAAACTTGGGTAGAATCCAAACTCCCTCATGTAGAGATACCTAAGAAATTTCTTCTGTATCTTCTCTAATCTGAGGGAATTCGATGCGTCATAAGGCGCCCATATAATGGAACCTGATTCAGACAGAAACCGAACTGACATCATTATAGCACTCTTGTAACTAAGGTGCTATGTATGTAATGTGGATTTTCTCAAGACGAAGCCCAACATTCTTATCGATCTCACAAATATGTCCGATACATAAGCTAAATTTTAACTTAGAATCAAACAAAATACCCAGATCTTTAACAGACGTTTGCTTAAAAAGAGTTACGCTCTCGAGACTGTAATTAAATATGATGGGCTATTTTGATCTAGAAAATGTCATTGTTTGACACTTTCCAATACTAAATGGAAGACGATTTAGTATTGACCAACCGTGCAAAGATATGAAATATCGCCTGAAAAAAACTCGCGAAATTTAATGACGCAGTCATATTGTTTTACAAAAACCTCATATAATACAAATCCCTGTTATACGAGGTTTGAAGTTCATGCAAAATAAAAGTGTGCATATCAAAAAATATAATAAGTGTAATTATATCTTTAATTTTTTCCGATAAACTAAACTAGATTTCTCACCACAGAGCCAGTATACCCTGAGAAGGAAAACGCTAATCTGTTAAACCAATAATTGATCTAGTCTCGATACTTTCGCTCTTCCTTTTTTTGAGGGGACGCCTCTCTGAGGGGGGTTTTCCCATGATGAAAGGATTGCTATTGCGCGACAGGGCTAATAATCACTTGCGACCGGCTACTTGAGACTCGTTTTGGGCAGATGTGCATATGTATGGCAGTGTATATCTATATAAGTGTGTGTGTGGTCGCTCGCTACTTGTCACTCGTGACTCGTTATAAGCAGATAACGCCTTAGAGAAGAGAACAAACGAATACCGAGACAAACCCCCTCCTACTTGCCTGGACACAGTCAGTACAAAATCCGATACCAACATGGTTGAAGATGTACGTCCAATGCCAGCAATGGCCAAGAGAGGGAAACTCTTTACAAAAAACCGCATACCAAGACGGCTCGGGTCCCCGCGGTATTGACACGGAAGGGGAGCCCTCACGTCACGTGTGAGTCTCAGGTTCCTTTGGCCTCGACTACCATGCGAGAGTTGGTAAGGTTCATGCCCTCAGCGAATGCATGAACATGAGCCTTGTGACTGGCAAATGATGATGATGATGATGATGATATAATATATTAGAGGGACCCGGAAGTGATGTCGTTTTTAAGTAAATGTATTCATACAATGTAATTTCCATTATTATCTTTGACTTTCTATCATCAACATATCTGGAAAGGACCGATTTTACCACCTCGTTGTTTTGTCTTTTTTGTCTTAACAACAAAGTTCTATCGATTAGAACAGATGGTAATCCGAGGATAACATCTGATGAATATGGTGTTTGCCAATAAAATATTCGAACCGATATCGCGTTAACTCAGTCACATGAGGACGTTGTCTTGTTGCAGGATTATTTTACTGACTTTTTCACTAGATCTGACATCTTTTGAGATAATCTCGCATTTAAATGATTTAGTTGATCACAATCCAACTCTGCCGTGATCGTTTGGTCATATTTTAATAGTTTAAAATAAATTATTCCTTTTGCATCCCACCACATTTAAAAAAAAAATGGATACAATCCGGTTTTTGTGGTTGGAATCGCTTTTTGTCCAGGGGTTAACCACGGTTTTTTATTCGTAACGTTAATGTAGAGAACCCATTTCTCATTTCCAGTAATTAAATCTCGATGAAACGAGCGGTATTGCCCTTTTTATTGAAACAATCAGCGAATGTTTTTAGACGTTTCGTCTTGTTGCAGTTGAACATTTCACACAGGATTCAAAAACCATGATACGCTGATCTTATTTGATAATTCGCCGATAGTCATTTGTTCATAGTCTTTGGTTTTGCTTCGATTTCAAACCAATGTTTCCAAAGTTACTTTTTACAACCAACCTTGTCATTTCTTGATATCCAATATGTCACCATAAATAGCACAAATATTTCTCGTGACTTGACATTTTTTTTCCATATAAAACTGCATCAGCATGCAACTCCGTAAATGTTGTTCTTACGGGCACACTTCTCCCATTATCACTAGACTAGGATAAGGAGTCTTTCTAGGATAACAGGTAGAAGACTGTTTTGAGATTATATTTCCTAACCTTCATTTATTGTTTTTAATGTGAAACATGAAGCAGCTTTGCGTCATTAATTATGATAGGTCCATCTAATATTTCGACTAGTTTTTATTGGTTAAAACCACAGTGCTCAAATATTTCTTCGATATCTTGAATATCCATTAATCCTTCTCCATCAATCCTCCTCCACGACACATATATGGTGGTACAACATATTCTCCATTGATTACTTCTAACCACATTTTTTTATAGCAAGCATTTAAAGTGAATTGCTTTGATAGATACAGAAACAATTTCTACCCAATTATGAATAGATTTTATTCCAAGCTCGTTGGACTGCTAAAATTTATCTATATCTCTATCATCGAAATGATTTTAATTATTTTTAATTGCTTGTTCTATAAACGAATATATGTTACAATTCAACAACCGTGTTATTCCAGGTTTGGTGTGTTTATAATTGTTTATTATCATAAAATATGATGTGATATAAGTCTAATAATAATTAAACCACTTTTGCGTCTGCGTATTGTCATGATTATATCAGAAGTGACTTCGTTATGTCATTTTTTGGAATTTCACATTTATTTTAATATATTAAAAATATCTTTTACAATAAACTGTTAAGAATAATATTATCAGTAATTTTGAAAAGATAATTAATTGAGAAACGTTCAGATATTGTGCAGACATTGTTACATGCACGGTTCGCTCACGATAATTTACGAGCAGGTATTCATAAATTGCTACAAACCTCGACATGCAAAATTACAATAACAGAAAAAAATTGCAACTGTCCAGAGATCCAGATTCATGATCTGTCTCCGTTGACAGCGCTCGAAGGACTTTGTATTAAAATACGATTTGTGACCAGATGAATAGACTTTAATCCATTTGTATGGACATAATAGTTTTACAACGGGCCGTTTGTGTTCGATGAACAGAAGCCATCGCCGAAGACAAAGGACGAGGCCAACAATGGCCCGATGCGGAGGTCTCAATTTCACACAGGGAAGAAAGTCAAGCTAATAATGCGATTCAGCCAAAAATTGTTCAATAGTCCTTGGTCCCTTATTTTTTTTTGTCAGGGTGTTCTACCCGGCAGGGACACCGTAACGCCCCTAGCGGCCGAATTGCGAATATCAAACTTTTATTTAATATTATTATATAATAATGTTTTTTTATTCGTTTCGTCCGGTTGATTACCCCTGATCTAGATTAACGACCAATAAACACGAAAGCAATTCGTTTGTCTGGCGCACGGCTAATGGCTGTTGTCTTACAAACAATCACATTTGTGTGATTGTATCGGGGAAATGTTGCCAGTCATTCGATTATAAATTACATGAGCGTTGAGAAACGCTGATCGATGCAAGATGCACATATTGCACGAAACCCTGCCGCTACCTAAACCCGAATGAAAAAAAAAAATACAAAGATGAGGCAAGATGGACCTTTTTTTTCGGTGTAAAAGGGAGAAGGATGTGGGAATGGGATCCTTGGTGGGGTGTTCATTAGGGGTCAGGTATATTTGGTTAGTGTTATCTTGTGGGAAGCGCAGGCCGGTCCGTTCTCTCGTGCAACGCTTAAGAATATTAAATATAATAATTGCAGTGTTTTGAATTTTGTGTGTTTTTGTTGCAGTCGCGATATGTTATGCAGAAATAAATCGCGTTGTCGCTTGAGTTGACGATGCTAACCAGTGATACCAGGTGATGTGATGAAGCAGTGATTGTTAGTGATGGCAAATAATATGCAGTGGCCGTTGCTGCTTTTTGTGGTTTGGATATCGCTGGTGATCTTCGTCAGCAGTGACACCAGCGGCGATCATGAAGGTATTGCATACTTTTTCTTAATAATAATTAATATTTAGATCTAGCATAGATATAATAAGTGTATAATTAATTAACTATAGCTATTTTAGATCAAAATATATTTTTACATTTTTAATAATACATAGTATTACCTAAATCCTATTCAACATCTGGAACTGCGTAAACATGTGGTTCATCAATGGTTTATCTTAGATATTATGGATGATATTAGAATTTTCATGCGATTTATGAATATTTCATAATGCTTTTAATTGAGAATAATTAAAATTGAACGTCTAATATTAAATCAAAAAAAGTGATTCTAATAGCAAATTATTCATTTTAATATTTAAAATCAATCCATATATTTTTTAATTAAAGTTTTATATTTTGAATAAATCTGCATTAAATATGAATGTCCACCAGATTCTCTTATTCTATGGTAGATACGTTCCAGATGCCGCTATATAAAAGTGATACAGTTGATATAAAAAAATGAGGGGTAGAGTTTTACATAATATCCACTCGAAATTTAAATATTTCTCGGTTTACAGCCTGCGTCATTAAATTTGGCGAGTTTTTTGACCCAATTTTGGAAATATCTGTTTTTTTGCACCAACTCGCGTAATTTATTGGCGCAGTATTATTATTTATTTTAATTTTGAGATCATTGCACAGTGTAATAATGGTTTCTCATTAATAAATAAATTAGTTTTAGTGTTTACAGAATAAATATAAACCCTTTCCACTCTGTCCACTTTTAGTCAAATCTATGAGTTGCTCTCATTATATTTTTTTATAAATTTATCAAAGGAGATATTCATTGGGAAAATGAATAAAAAGCATCTCTAGGGTTTGATCTGATATCCGAGTAAAAAATACTTTTTTTGTTAAATTAAATATAAAACAACTTGGTTCAAGTTGATTGTGTTGAATCTTTTGGGCCAATATATCTGACCCACGGAGTTGAAAAGGTTAAAACAATTTATTGGCAAAATTTCGTTTTTTTAAATTAATAAAAAATCCAGTTTTTAAGTTACGCGGTCCACCAAAAAGAATAAATACTATATTCTTACAACGTATTAACACATTGCCTCCGGGGCTTGCGGTCAAACTTGCGCTGGGGCGGGGCGCATTCGCCGAAATATGGTGAAACGTCTCTTTTACAAAAAAAATCATTACTCTTTTATTAATCTAAATATTGAGCCGAAAATTAAAATACTCTGAACTCAAATATCTTTGCTGATAGTTTTTGTAAAAAAATTTATATCCCACAGCAGGAGTCATCAAACAATTTGGGAACGGGCTTAATTGATTTTTTTTTTATAAAACATGGTTTGAAAATAGTCTTTCGAATGGTAAATTTTAAATATTTATATCGAATGTTTGTGCTTTTAAAATTTTAAGGTCATTAGCCCTTGGGTCGCTGGACATGCCATAATTCTTAACATCCACAACAGCTGTTTTATAGCCCCGAATGTTGAAGAACGTCATAAATTGAAAAGAATAATTACGATATCACACCAGTAAGAATTTATTCATCAAAAATAAAACATTCTACCAATGAGAAAATATTTAAATAAAACAATACATGAGCAATAAAATTCTAAATGAAACATCAAATAAACTCAATAAATTCCCTTAAATAAATCACACTCCTTCTTGTAAAAGAGCCATAAAATATTTCGAATAAATGGTTTTATATGCACTTGCCGCATTTGCCGCATTTGGCCTTGAATTCTTTATCCTCTACACCTCGAAGTATTTAACTTCAAAAAAAATATTTAAATATCATAACGTTGTTAAAGTTTTAGCCGATCAAACGCGTAGTGTCGGCTAACGTGTGATATGCGCGCCCCGGACACACAACAAATACGCTTTTGACGTGGAATCCACGTCCCCCGTAGGCAATGTGTTAATTGTTCTAACACGATTCCCGGTAACAAAATAAGTATTTTCAATTTTGCGTATCATTTTTTCCTGGTGATCATTGTTGCAAAATACACATTTTTTTATCACAAAACCCAATGATGTCAAAAAGTAAACAAAATGGCGAAATTTATCCACCAACAGCTGCTTGCTTTATTTAATTCACGAGGGCTTGCAATTAAATGAGGATATAACAGGATTTTTTCACTTATGGACCTTGGCTAAAACAGACTCTAAAATTTCTACGGAATATGCAGATTTGTTAAATAAAAAATAGATATTTTTTAAAAGTGTTTTAATAACATTTTGTATAATTGATTTATTGGATTTTCATTATTACCTTTTTTACGCGATTTTCATTATCATAATGTTGTTTTTTTAAAAAAATAACACGGTTTTAATATTTAGCGAATCAATATAAAATTTTATCATTTTTTACACGGTTTTGGTCGTACGTAATTGTCGTGTAAAAAATATTTTAAATGTTTGTAAATTGCTAATGAATTTAATTTTTATTATTATTTTAAATCATGTAAAATGAGAATATGTAATACAAAACCGTAGTGTTAATTATGGACTTGTTTCACTATGTAAAAAATCATCGGTTCATATTTATTAGGGTCTCAACATATGTATTTTAAAATCCAGATGTTATATACGTATTTGTTGGCAATGGTTTAACACGGAATGATTTAATATAGACATGTGGTTGCGATTGTATATATTTTTTTGCCAAAATTTCGAGACATATATTTTTTCCTAATGCTAAAATAATATTTTGTGGTCCTTTGATTTAGGGTCGGCCGACATGTTTGCATAGGACGCGGCGACATGTTTCGACCCCTATTAAATAATATTCAAAATCGGGAATCTGCTCTTGAAAATAAATACCGAACGATAAATCGTCGATAAGATCAATACAAATATATGGCCGAGGTAAACAGGACAAGACTAGTTTCATTCCATTAGTGTTTGTTTGCTTGATGAAATATTTTCGGCGGCGAAAGGGTTTTGTTTGCCATTAAAACCAAACTCGGGATAACAAATCTCTGCCTTTCACAGCGAGAATACGTCTATAGATAGTGCACGATTTACATTGACCGATTCCGGATAAATATATAAAATTTTGATTTGTTTGAATTGTGGCTTGAAATGGTAAGAGTGTGGCTACCATCACTAACACTGGGCCTATGACACTTTTGATGCTCACAATCGTTATCCTGTTGCTGGGTCAAGTATTTCAAAGGAATACAGCAGAAGCAGATGTTCAATCTTTTCATTCACACGAACGTAATATCGTATTTCACCGTTTTTATCAATGACACTGTAAAGAAAGATTCGAGATAAATCAGAGTTTCGAGATTATCATGCACATGTTACAGCGATAGAAATTAGCCACGTCGTAAATTTTTATTTAAACATACGTGTGAATATTGACACCGAGGCGGTATATTTTTAGACGTGCTAGAAATAGGTGTAAATAATTTTTGACACCATTTTCCGCGCGAGATCAAAGTTGTCAATATTATTATATAAATATTAAATATATTTATTGCCGTGTTGGCTTTCGCTTTTCGGCCGTATGGCCGAGCTAACGATTCCACACACGCCCCGATTGTAAATCCTCGAGCGTGTTATCCTTTGTGGATTTAAAGGAGCGGTGATTTAAATACAATGGAGATTTCGAATGAAATTGCGTGATCTTAAATTAAATTCGTGTTATCGTTGAATTATGAGACAAATTCTGTTCTCGACGCGTGCGTCACTATGGCAACACCGGTTATTGTTATGGGGTAAGCAATGGCGCACGTTGGATAGGTCGTAAAAAATATGATAGGTATTGATTTTATCACGAAATGACAGTTTTCAATACATGTTTTTTTTCTATATAATGTAGCTTATTGTTGTATTTAGCTGAACCCTATTTTATACATTTTTTTTAAATATAATAAAAAAAAACACGTGTAAGTAAGATATTATGCGACAATTGTTGGCGGACCCTCTAGAACTATTTCATGGGGATCAGTATACATAATGGTAAAATTAGCGGTAGTTTTTTTAAAATAATATATTTTAACGCAAAATATTAATATAACTTCTAATTTAAAATAATTTTAAGAGTTTAAGGGGGAAGCGATTCGACTGCAAGTTTCATTTTAAAGCCCTCCAACCTTCCAATAAACTAAGATAATTTCTTATAAGACGATGTAAAACGAACCTTACGGCTTTTATTATTTTTTTCGTACTATATTTATGTACGTGGTTAGATAAAAAGTAACGGAATTTTCCCCTTTCTCAAAAATCTTTATTTATTTATCAGTATTTGTTGTGTCCTCTTCGATGAAGACTCAGATGATTTTTACAATCATTTAAACACTTCATTCAATGATTCTGTTTTAATCTCTTGAACTGTTTATTCATAGTTTATAACAAATTCGGTAATATAAAAAATATATAATAAATAATAAGGCATAATAGCAGCGTTTCCCGCGTTAATCCCGCGAAAATAAATGCCGTTACGATATACCGCATTATATACGCATATATACCGCATTCTAAAATGCGGTATACCATAACGGTTCTACTTTAGTATGCGGTCTACTATTAAATCGCAATATTTATCAGTTTCTTTTGTAGTGGTTCAAACAGGCGTATTTTTGACTAAATAAATACTTCCAGCTACATGCGGGTTGAACAGATGATTTAAAAGTTTTATAAAAACATTCGTTTCATGTATATTTAAATGTGACTCGAGATTTATCGGGCTTTTGCGAAACCGACTTAAGAATATCTATTAATTCCTAGTTTGGTGTGTTCGTCTGTTACAAAGAAGTAGCTTCTACTGGGTTTCCATAGGCAAAATGCCACCTGTTATCATTTCTGAACCAAAGAGATCGATATATATGGAAAATTTAGCATCTATTCACAATTTTTCAAAATTTCCTTGAATTATATCGCATTTATCTTTTATCGCTTCTGTCATCTGTTTATCGCAAAATGCGATAATCACGTATCTCTAGATATAATACATTGATATTTTTTCTATTCGCATATTTTAAACAACATTATTATATTTTTAGGTAATTAAAAGTAAAAAAAAATCAGCATATTTCTTTTTTAATTGATTCTACGTAATTTTGACATAGATTTTTATAGTAATCACTATCGATTGTAAAATTTGTTAATGGAATAAAAATAATTATTCATGATATGCTTCATAATTTGGTCGATATTTTGGATTATTAAACTAATCAATTTGATGCGTAAACAACACGCGCACTCGGCAATGTCGGATCGCAGTATACGGTTCACTCGCACTTGGTACATAGTACCGTGGCTACAAAGGTGAATATTGTTGTTTTTTTTCTGTAATTGCAGACACTAAAAGACAATGATTATTCAAATTATTTACTTTTTAGACGTTTTTAGACAAATACAAAAAGTGTGTGACATGTGAAAAAAATTAAAATTAAAAGCTAGGTTAATTATATTAGACGGCCGGTTACAATACGTTCAAAACAAATCAATAAATATCGATATATGTACTGCAATTTATGGGTAGACCGCATACTAAAGCGGTTTTAAAAATCATTTATATTTTTTATTAACAAACTTTTTATGCAATAAATATTAAAATCGAACTTGGAATGGAAATTTCACATATTAAAAGAAATATATCGCATATTTTCTGATTACCATACTAATTTTTATTTAAGAATTAATTAAATATTTTTTTGTGATATTTAGACTACATATTACTAATATTAATATTAGTATGTCGCACTTAAATGATAAATAGTTGCTGTAGTATTTCTACATCATTTGATGATGAAACTCGAGCCAATTCGTAATAACATTTTTATATTATTATTAATAATTCTGTGAAAATGAATAAATTTAATAAAATGGTAAATATTTAGATTGTTTATAAATATTATATAAAAAAATACTTTATTTTACGTATGTAATTTAAATTATATATATAAAAAAACATGTTTGAACATTTCTTTTGATGGGGGAAGTTTTGTATTCGTCAACACCCGACACGGTTCCAATCCCGAAAAAAAAACTCCATTAAAAAGCAAAATAAAAAATATAGGCGTTTGTCGGGGGATAGTTGACCGTTCAGTCGTCAGCCGTATAACAGCCACGATTTATCAACCGGTCCGGCCCGGGGCCCAATGATTAATGGGCGCCGGACGTTTACAACCAAAGTTGGCGCGATGTGTTTAGATAATGCCCGGCCCGCATTTATTGTTTGTTTCACGCTTTTCCGAATTTTCCGAAATAATTCATCATTCGGGTGTATAAAACTGAAAATTGGACCACTCCGCTGACCCCGGAGTGCGATAAAGATGCATTGTATTGGCGCTGAATGGAGTCGGCTGCTTTGTTGGCCTCTTTGTTGGACCACCGTGGATGAGGGTTTCGCAGGTAACATATTTTATGTGAAATCGGTACTTCACAAGTCCATATAGCGGCGAATTTGTATAGAGGAGACTGTCGACGACGAGTGGATTAATGGATCTTCAACATTGGCATTGATAATATGATTATTTATTTATATATTATTATATCAAGATGGATTGTCTGAACATCAGCAAATATTCGCGCGTTATCGGATTTGCGCGACTTAGCGGTGATACGCGCGTCGAGCGATCTCGCGGATCCCGGAAGTACGTCCGGATCCGCCGAGGTCACATAACCCCAATAGCTCGCAAAAATAACACAGACCCCGAGGTCGAAAGTTTTCGAAACTGGTAAGAGTTACATTTTAACGTTGATGATTTATATTATATACGCATTTTAAGCCGGCGAAACTTCTCTCTCACTGGAAAACTTTGCGGTTTATGGATTCTACATATTAATGGGCAACTTAAAGCACTAAATCAGTACAACTTTACGCAGTATTAGAGCTTTGAAATTTATACACGCATTAAGGATTCCAGCAATATAATATATAATATTGCCAAATTTAAATAATAAATCGTGCCGGAATTTATGTAGTGGCATGTGTGCCGCGCACAGATTTTATGGCGCGTTCGCGCCATTTTGGATTTTTCGCGCCAAATGTCAGGGCGATATTTTATTTCCGCTGTTAAACGGTTATTAAAATGGCATTAAACACGTTCAACATTTTAGCACGGGGCACGTTATGGAATACATAAATTGTAATCTTTACAAAAATCCGCGTAAACATTTTTATGTACAATCCCTGGTCAGGATTTTAGAACCACTATATTTTATGACTATTGAATTTGTGATGATCACATCATCCGTATTTTTCACTAATGCTTTGAACCTTCTAACTAAGAAATCTAACTTCCTCGAGCTAAGAAATGGCGAGAAACGCAATTAATTAATTATTAAATGCTATAGAGAAATTATATTATTGTGTTTATATAATTAAATGCTTTTCGCTAAGCTTTTTAAATGTTATGGAAAGCTAAGACAACAATGCTGGCCGAAGTAGAAATTATCAATCGTATTAGTCACAACACAGCACTGACTATTGCTGTTATTTTATTGTAGTACATCGATCTATGGAGATTCAAATATAAGGATATAATAGCTCTTATAGAACATCGTTAAAAGATTCTTACAAACCAAACTCACAGATTTTTTAAATAAATAATAGACCATGTTATAAAAGTCTGCTTTGGATAAAAATATATGTAATTATATTTTAAACGAAATAAAAATTAAGAGTTTAGATTATCCGTGTTTTTCGATTATCCATGTGGCTCCTCCTAGCTATTATCCCGGATTATAGGAAGTATACTGTATATTTACTATATTCTGTAGCACAATACTTTTTCGTACTAACCTATCTGTGCCGTGTTATTTAAGATCCCAAGTTTTTTTACCTTTTGTACCACATAAATATTCCAAAATAGTTATTTTGTTGGATGGATATACAAAAACCTAAATTCGTTACAGTCGATGTGTAAGTACTGGAAAGTTTTCGATCGAAATAATCTATTATTTCAAGTACAGTTTTTAACCATACATATGTCATATATTTTACAAAGGTCATGCAGAGCAATGAATAAAGGTGTGTCGAGTAGTAAAACTTTAAAAGAAAGCCTTTTGTAGCGCATTAGATAACACGTTTCGTGTGAACCCGCGTTAGTGCGGGACCGGGTGTTTACCGCTTACGAAAATTTCCGCGCAAACGCGGTACCGGGTCTCCGAGTGTTAATATAAATCCTACATGTCACAAACTTGTTGTATTTGCCTAAAAAAGTCTAAAGAATAGATATTATAAATAATCATTGACCTTTTTTTATCCTCAATTGCGAAAAAAATAAAAACAAGGTAATTGTTGGCTTCTTGCTGAACAAATAATCACTTTTAATAATTCAGAGAAAATGTATAGTAGTGATAAGAATAGCCTGAATTTTTTTTTAAATTTAAAATAAGCTTTGGTTTTAGTATTCTTGAATAAAAATATTTGATATAACGAAATAAGTTCTGATATAATAGCGTAAATTCTTTACCTTTCCGAGCTCAAGCTGTGTATAACGCAAGAGGAACTTCTGTGAAGTATTAGTACTAAGCTTAAGTCATCATTACCGAAGATGTATATCCTTATACATTTTAAAGTTTTTGTATAAAGCGAGAAATGTTTTGGGATAAAACGGATTTTCCGTGGTTAATGTAATATTTTTTAATATATGCATACGCCCTGCATTTAAATTATGCATTTATTCCATGCTTTACTAAGTAATTAATTAATTATCTACAACAACCCGTTCATTAAATGGAAAATGAGGTTTTTTCTAAATATTTCATTTACAAATAGCACCAACGCCCCTGCGCATTGTAATACCAAATGAACTGATCAATTAGGATTAAATCCCTTTGTTATTTGCAATGCAGATGAATGCATTCAATATGTCGTGTAATCCGCCAATAACATCATGGATTGATGCTTCAAATGAATAAATTTCAACATTCATTATATGCTAATACCCATGTGGAATATCAATTTCATGCGTATATATGTATTTTTTCAGGATTACTCGCAAGAGAACGCTGAACAAAATCGCCAAAGGATAAAAACAACACGAGCATCGAGAGCGATAAGATAATTCATACGCCGGATTTTCCGGAGGCATATGATCCCTATAATCCGAATCATAAGTTTTCTCTCGAGGGCGATAAAAACGAAGAGTTGGATTACGATAATTATGATTCGAAGGGGGCGATACGTGGAAAGACTGAGATAGATCAGGAGAGGGATGAAGATGAGGATCTGCATCTGTTGGGACCTGTCGGTAGCGATCATCTTTTGCAGCCGAATTCAGATAATCTGCCGACGTTTTTGGAAGAACCCAAAGATGTTTATATTACGAAGAACAAGCCGGCGTCGTTGCGGTGCAAAGTCGCTAACGCTTTAAGAGTAAGTTTATCTTGATTATTAACAAAATAATTATATTTATTTTAATATATTAATGATTTAATTATGATAGGTGTATTTTAAATGCAACGGCGAATCTTGGGCCGGATCACAATTCGATTTCGTGGATCCGCAGACGGGGTCAGGAATTTTGGAAGCTGAAAGCAACATCACCAAGATCCAAATCGAAGAGTTTTTCAGCAAAGAGCGCTTCCGTTGCGAGTGCATCGCCTGGACCGGACAAGGGAAGATCAAAAGCCAACCGGCTTACGTAGAGGTGGCATGTGAGTACATACATTTTTTTTTTAAATCAGGTCATCAATGGCGAGGGGAGAAATCCATCAAATATCGTGATTGTTCGCCATTTTTTGCTAATATCTATGAGGCTCTTTTGCTGTTTTTTATTCATTTTTTTAACAAAGGGACTCGGGCTAATAGGAGTAGCGATAAAAAGAGCTATTCCAATGGACCTTTTTCATTTCACAAATGGACGTTTTACACTTCACAAACGGCTGAAGAGTACCATCCATTAGCTTAATCATAAACCTGGTATATTTTTTTTCAATCCCTGACTAGGAAATGCAAATAAAGGGCCGAAATGATCACATGCTTTATGTATTAACGCTTTATCTCGTGTCGCTAATATAATTGGAAAATATAATTTATTATAGCCGTGAAAATAATTCAATATTTTTATATCAGAATAGTGAGTTCTCGACTTTGGACGTAAGTCAAAACTATTAGACTATTATTTATAAAGAATAGACATAAAATGGAAACTCTTTATTTATATTTTTTAATTAATTATACAGTTAAACCCCCCACTAACACTAAAATCGGGACCGTGTTATTTGGAGTCGTGTAATTGGGGGGCGTGTTGAATACACAGATGCTAGCCAACGTTTGGCTGTATGTGAATGCGACCGCGCAATTAGGGGATTTGCGGCGAATATTTCAACTGAGCGCGTAATTCGGAGTAGTGTAATTGGGGGTTCCACTGTACACGGTAGAGTCGACCCTTCTAAAGCGCTCTCCGCTATATAGAGGTTTTATACAGCATATGCAATAGTTTCTCCTATATCTCTTCTCCAAAATGACAAATTTTCATAGTTAATATATTGATTTCGTTCAATTAATAAAATGCTGTTAAAAAAAACCTAATTCCATATTTTATATGGGGATCTAGTCTTCTATAGAGCGGGCTTCTTTAGCGAGGTTTCTATATCGACGCTATAGAAGAATTGACTATATATTTATTACAATTATTCTGGAGTATTTCATCATCTGTGCCATTTAAATCCATTGGAAATTCCTGTGATAGCCGTAATGGGATTTGTTTTTCTTATATGTGTGATTGGTGACTTACACACATTGTCTTGAAATAAAATAAAATAAGATATATTTAAACAAGTCCAGGTTAATTTGTATCAGTGGTACTTAACCGTGGTACGCGCACCCCCATGGGTGCGGGAAGGTATTTCCGGGAGTGCGGAACAGTTCTAACATAATAATTATTTTTGTGATATTTGAGAACTCTTTGATTTTTTTTAATGGCTTCGACCAATTGTTTCTTTTTTGAAATGTACATATTTTTTTTAAATACACAATATATTTCTCAAAAAAATGTATTTTTTAAATTAAACAATGAAATGGGGGTGCTGGAGACCTATTTTCAGATTTAAAGGGGTCCGGCTCACTCTAAAGGTCAAGAACCACTGGTTTGTATGGATAGTTAATTGTTTATTTTATATATAAAAAAAATTAAAAGCACATTTTTTTGGATAACTCGTCGAGTTTATCTAGTTTTTTAACTAGATAAACTTTTTTAACTCTTTTTTAGTCATAGATTTGGAAAATCTATGAATTTTCTCTTATTTTTTTATAAGTCTGATATTTTAGGATTAAAACATTAAACTTAAACCCCAAAATGCAGGGAATATTGGACAAAAAGTTTGCTCGAATTTTTCTTCTTTTGGTCTTAAGTGCTAATGGTCGTAGGTCGTGAACTGACTAGTATAAGATGGGAAGATTTTATTTAAAATTTTAAAATAAAATTCTATGCACGTAGACATAAGACGCATTTAATGGATTCTTTTACGATTGATATTTACCGCATACATTTGGGGAAGACGATAAAAGTTGGCTGGCTTGCACTTGTTTATGTCTCTCGGAGGCTGGAGGAGATTACAGGTTAAATGGCTTATACATCATTAAACGAAGTGAGAAATGGGACTTGCTTGATAACGACCAGACACTTGTGAGGCTCCGCCATTATGTGGATATGTAACCATTGGAATGACAATCGCCGTTCGAGTGTAAAAGATCCACCCAAAATAAGAGATTTAATTCGAAATTTAAATCAAATTTAATATTCCATCCGGTTTACGACGCCCCATTCCACTGTGTATCTATTTGAGATATGCGCCGTTCAAACAACATCCCATCTCCATATCCTGAAATTCGGATAAAATTCATTTCAATGCCGAGTCGGCTAATCCACTGATCAAAGCCTCTCCCCGTTTCCACATTTCGGCAAATGTGTGTATTTAATCAGTGACTGGACAAACAGAGTCCGTGCATTCCCGATCCAATTCCCGTCCCTAACCCTTTAATTTACCGACAATTAAAACTGACACGGGACCTACACAGTTTTTAGATTAAACCGGGAGTCCTGGTTTGTCTCAAAAGAGCTTTCGGTACTCCAGAGTCGGATGACTAATGGCCACGGCGCTCGTTATGACAAGAGCGGTCCTCAAGCATGCAGCACGAATTCAATTTGGAGTATCACGAGGTGCTCATCATCAGCAGTGCCCCCGGTGCCGGAGATCATCCATTAAAATTTTCTCACGAAGACTAATCGCAATGAGTCCCCGGGCGACGTATTGATATATTTTTGCAATTTATCATTTCACAATTGTGGCACTGCAGAGGATGGATCCGATCGTGGCTGCAGTTAATAGATCGTGATTGCTATTGTCGTCAAGATCGGAATTCACGATCGTTGAATATCATCGCAAGGGAATTGGTAATATATCATTAAGCGATTGGTTTAGTTCTTGCATTGTAATCATTGGCGTTCTGTACAAAGACTAACATAACTCTCTTAGCAACGAAATCAGATTAAATTTTGCAATGCAGCTGTAATGGTGTACCGCCAGACAATACCACGTACCGTTTCGCGATAACTCCCAAAATATGACAACACAATTTCCATTCGATTCAATAATTTAATGTGGCCGAGACAATTCTGGCAGCACTTCTTACGACGCTACAAATACATTTTGCACAATTTGAGTTATCGCGGATAACTTTGCAGACGATTTAAAGTTATTGCGGCACTGCCCCGGGCCACGCTTCTTGCCCGGTTCGGTTCTGTACCGAAATTTGAATTTCTGCAGTACGGTACACGTATGCACAAGTTTTAATTTGATTCGATACATAATAGGAAAAGGAAGTTTCTGAGGATGGAGTTTCCATTATAGCACTTTGCTTAGGCACCGAACCCCACTGCTTCTAATTGTCGGAATGTGTTTGTTGGATTCAATTGAAAATTAAGGCAATACTGGTCTCGGGTAAATTTTGGGACACGTCAAAGTTTTGAATTAGCGAACTATTGAATAGTAATTATTTTAATATAGGCCTTGGTTAATTATGAAATTAGATAAGCTACAGATGTTATATCGATAGCCTTGAATTAATTTCTATATTATTATTATTATTATAGTATACAATAAGATATAAGTGAAATTATTTACATATTAATTTTTGCTAATGTATCTGTTTTCGCTATTTAGCTATACGAAAAAATAATTATATTAGATTGTTATTTAATACTTTCAACCCTTATTTAGTGCTTCATGCTATAGAGCGGTGTGTGCGTCAGTCCCTCCTATAATGTTTTTTTCTAGTTCGTTAAATTTTCAAGTTTAATTACATATTTTGTAAATATGTAATACATTGTAGCGCAAAATAAAGGTCAATGTCCTTTGGTTGACAATACAATTTAATTAAATATAGAACAAGGTTTAATCCAGGGATTCCCAAAGTGTGAGCGGTGTCTCCATGAGGGCGCCGCGAAATATTCAATAAAACAATTCGGCAGATTTTTTGGAATTCGCAATTCTCGAAACTTTTTCGCCAGCTTTTTGTCCTCGCTTTTGTGAAGAAGGTCAAACATTTTTATAAGAATCTGATGTATTAAGGGAGCTGTGGACAAATTTGATGATATAAGGGAGCCGTAAACCGTAAAAGATTGGGAACATCTGGTTTAATCTATAATTATGGCTTCGATTTTTTTGAAATACCGTCGCTGAATTGCAAAGAAATAACGGTTCATATCGGCTTATTATAAATTTTAAATACGAAGCTGAACTGAAAACTGAAAAAACCGTTATTTTTCCTGAAAAAACCTTAGACTCAACTCATATATTATTTTTAATTAAACAGGAATAAAAATCGAACGAAAATAACAGTTCGAAGCCCTGTTTAAAATACAGTATAACGTCTCCTCCTATAACGCTTGCAGCAGTTTTTTTCTATAACGTCGATCCCCCTATAACGTATTTTTTTATAACGCTAATTAGAAACATATTTATAATTTTATAAAATTAACTAATAAAATATCGCGTTGATCTTCCCTGCCCGCAAGTTGTTGGTAGATTACGTCAGCCAAAATACGAAGAATATCAGTCAAGTCATTCGCGCTGGTTAACACGTAAAAATGTAAAAATAAAAGAAATTTGAAAATGTTTCATTTTCTGATTTCCTTCAAATCGAAAAATAAAATTGAAAAATCTTAACCCCCTATATCGTTGAACCTATTTTGAGGTTATAGGGGGTTTACTGTATGTTAAAAAAACTTAATCCCAAATATATGGATACCTAGACTTCTATAGTGCGGGTTTATGTAGCGTGATCCCCATATTAACGCTATAGGAGAGTTGGCTGTATATATAACGTCTAGATTTATAATTTCTTATTCATTTAATAATAAAAAAAAACCGATAAACAAAGAGTTCAGAAAGTTATTAATTATTTAAAAAATAAAACGTGAGTAGTATAGACGCTGGAAAGCAATTTTGTTTAAAAATACATTTAAAATGTCAATAATTCTTAAACTAAAAGTAGAACGTGTAGATTTTTTTATAGAATTTATCATATAGCGAAAAAAACCTAAAAGTGTACATGGTATCCTATATATGCTATATATATTTTTGAATACTAAAATTTACATAAATTAGGACTAATTTTTAAAATATAGTGATTTACTAAACTCTTTTTATTTTAAGAACGTTTTATAATTTATTAATGTGGGGGAAATTCCAGTGATAATATATAAAATAATTTTCATTCTCTGTTTTCACTATCGATAGGCATTATTTCTATTTTAAAATGTTATAATTTATCATAAATAAAAAACCATGGCTGACTTGATTGATGAAACGAGTACTTTACTTTACTTTTACTATTTAATTATAAAGCTCCACGTTGTAAGTTTTCTACTTTGTTGTTGCTCTCAAAGAACTCGATATTCGCCAATGCGATGTCTTCGTCATTTAGCATCTGCTCGAGTAGAATTCCGTCATTCCGAACAATCTGACAATATTTTAAAATTCTTTATTATTTATAGATACTTTCAAATAAATGACGTCTGAAATTATTTATTTTTTAGTATACACTGGTCAAAGAGCTTTCATGATTTGTCTGAGGTTTTTTCACTCTGTGGCATATTAATAATATGCTACATTCGGAGATAATCTCATGTTTTGATTTCCAAATGTAATTCCACAAATTAAACGAATCCTTTACAAAGGTCTCAAAATATACAAAGTTCAAATTTTCAAACATCCACACCGCACATCATTCAAAAGGTCCTTTTCCGCGCAGACTCAAAACTGGTAAGTTTCCGAGTGACCACAGGCCGAACGGCCCTAATTACAATCAGAATCCTCATGTATGCATGACCGATAAGGCTTTCCGAATTCGACCGCAACATGCTGGAGCCGTTCACCAGGTACAAAGCGGGGACCGGACCTCACGTACCGAGTTGCGGCAACTAATTCCTGCCGGACGTGAGAGATACGTACTTTTGCCTGTGCCGGATCCCGCGCAGGCAAAACCGGCCGTGGTATTATATCGAAATTCTATTCGGGAGACCCCTCTCCGCAAGAAACTAGTCGGCCGAGTAAAGCCATGAAACTTATGAACAAAAGAGATTTTACACGGATTGAATAATTCATTCGGATATCGCGTCCCAGTTTAAATTGAGTTATTCCAACTATGATTCGGCAGGAATGGATACGGGGGCCATTACCCAGATTGGGTAAGGCATGTTGCGAATATTAATAAAATTCAATATGGAATATGTGTGTTTGCATATGGGTTTAGCGAGGGTAACGTTTTTTTTTTTGATTTGGATAATGTGTTTCATGAAATATTTTTCAATATGGAATGGCTAGATATTTTTTTTGAATACTCTTTTAATCATTTCTGACTACAGTGGATGAATGTGCGTGACTATTGAGAGATTTCTTTTGAAAGATTCGCCTTTAGCTCTCACTGGATTCAGCAGCCTTGACCTAGTTGTAATAAAATGCCGAGAGCTCTCCCATTTTATTAAACTATCTTTCCTTACGAAATTATTTTCCTTGCTAATATTTTCATGATATACGTGAATTTTTCTCAAGCAAAACAGATACAACGGATTATCCTATTATTCTGTAGATAAATTTCTATAAAAAAATGACGTAACAAAGATTTACTAATAGTTATAATCGTATTTTGGATTTTATTCTATGTAAATATATTTTTATGAGTTTTTATCAAATGTTAAAACAGTTTTCTTCATCTTATCTCTATAAAATAATTTAATTTTCATTAAAATCAAAGTATCCATTGATGTAATGCATTTTTTTCCAAATTTAAATTCCTTTAAAATTTTCGAGAAACTTGTTCAAATTTCTGCTTTTTATTTAAATGCAGAAATTTGTATTATTATATTTTTAGGTGGTTTACTTTAGGACTGTCTTCCATTAAATTTAAATAATTTACTTCTTCATATATGCCTCGTGGTTTGTTGATCTTTCTCCAGTTCTTTCACGATTCAGCAGTCCCAACAGCTCCGTCATCTAAATACGATGAAGAGAAAAATGGGCATTGGCCAAATATCTCGCATCCCATAGACTCCGCGCGACAGCTTTTTAGAGACTTAAATAATTTAGTTTCCTTCCAATTTAACCCTTTTACCCCACGGGGCCGATCATCGGCCTCAAAACTTATGCTTAATATATTTTTTTTCGTTTAATTTAGATTCATAATATTTTATGGGGTGACACGTTAACAGTTTATGACGAGTTATTGATTTTTAACATGCATATAGAATTTTGATTTATTTTATATAAAAATGTTCGCAACCCCTGTCCAAAAAACTATTACATAATTATAAGAACCTTTATAAAAAAATATTAAAAAAAAGTTTTGTAAGTTCCTGAAAGGGTTCATGATATTTGCTAATTTTGCGAAACAATACTATTATTTTTTTATGTCCATTTTTTATTTTCATTTTAACGAGTTGGCGCTACCCCATTTGGAAAAAAAATACGAGTTTTAAGGGTTAATTTCTTTAGATAAAATAATTCATTTTGAGGATTAAATGTGATTAAAAATGATTCAAAATCAAAGTTTATATTGTTATAGTATGGAATAAATATTTTTTTAAATTATTTTTTTCTTTTGCTTGTTTATGTTTTTATTCATATTTGAAGATGAGTTATTATTATACATTCCACAGTGAGGGCCCCACAGAAAAGATTATGTTTTTAAACGAATCATTAGCTGAGATAAAAAAAAAATGAAAACTATCGATTTTACCAAAAAAATGCTTGGGATTTTTCGCATATTCAATGCAAAAAAGGCTGGGTTTAAAAGGGTTAACTAATTCGTTGATTCCGCTAATACACGATTTTTTAAATCTTGGAGTATCCTACTCACTGGTATTTTGAAAATAGTTGACCATAAGTTTCTTGCATCTGTTTTTACCTTTCCTGTTTCTAAATCTATAACAGGATTTTTAATATTTTTGCAATTTATTAGTATAGATCAAAGTTACATTCCAATTTTTGGTTATTATATATTATGGTATTTTACTATAGTTAACTATTATTGATATAAATAATTAATACAATATTCCACCAGATCTGTAATTGTTTTTGGCGTTATCATAAAAAAAATCTTTTGTCTAATTTAGGTTTCTTTATCTCATCAGGTAGTCCTTTTTTCCTTTAGTCCGGTAAAATATTATGAATCAGACTCGACATAAGATCGCAAAGAATTAATATACAATAAAAAAATGACTTTAGTATAGGGTTAAAGTACTGGAAAGTAAAGTAAAGTAAAAAATGACTTCAGCATAGAGTTAAAGTAGCCAAAATACTGTATTTTTTTCATAATTTCTACAATAAATTGTTCATTGAATTTTTAAAGAATTTATTATTCAAGTATTCGAATTATGGTCGTCATAAATATGAATCAGTCAGCTGAGCTTAGTCAAATTATCAAGCATACTTGAACAATTCGCCGAAGACGATCGACGCAGTTTATCAATTTCACTGCCGATTACCCCGCAAATTGATGCAAACTTTCGGAAATTGCCGCATCGGAATTAGTCGTCGTTAAACTCTTACAACACGGTGACTTCCGAAGCCGAGAGCGAGAGGAGAGGTAACTGATAGCGCTCACGTAATTACATCTGAATTAGAGGTACGCGGGGGTAACTTTGCGCATCGCAAGACTCCGAAGTCTTCTTCGTTCCCCAGTTTCAGATATATACCTTCCCACCCCACCTCATCCATTAGAGAACTAGCGCCGGTTACCAGCGGCACAGACCGTTGCCTCGAATTTACCGGCATTCTGTAATGACCCGTACGTGGTAAAAGCTTCTTGTGATTTATCCAGAAGCATTTTAATGCAAGCCTGCGGTCCCAGTAAATAGTCGAGGTCGGTTAAAAGCAAGCGGGCTCGTTGATCAATGTTCGCGGCTAATTGAATCGTGTACCGATGCACATTTCGCTAATGCTTACTTTTGCGACACGCATTTTTCAGCAATTACTGCGGTTATATCAATTATCTATAATTGGAGCTGGCTCGAATTTATTGTACGGGTGACGTAATAATTAGCGGGCGACTAATTGGCTATATACGATAGGCAATTAGTGGATAACATCTGTTCCGAATGGTTCTTACGAAGTGTTTGACGGAAAGGGAAAAGCGCCGCGGCAAATGGCGCGGAAAACTCGCCCTTGATGACTTTAGTTTGCTCCAGCGTCCGGAAAACGTGTCATTAGGACGGCGAAAGGGCTTGCGAAAATGTCGGCTGCGACTTTTATTACGGCTGTAGCGGAATTATTAAATTTCGCCGTGAAAAATTGTACAGTAATGAGAAACATCAATTATGGTATTGATTTTTATTTGTTTTTCAGATTTGAGGAGGCAGTTTTTCTCGCCTCCCGTTGCTACTAGCGTCGAGATGTATCACCAGACAGTTTTGCGTTGTTTTGCGCCTCAAGGCGCTCCCCCAGCGCATATTTCCTGGATGAAGAATGGCTCTCCGATTAATCCCGGAACTACTTCCAATTACATCATATCAGCCGAAGGACATCTGATGATATCACAAGCTAAATTACAGGTATGAAGAAGTCTTAAATAAATTATCTCTTCATTTTGCCATCAATATAAAAACATTTGACTCTTTTCATTCGAAAAAAAATATAGACGATTCTCTCCAGCTGGCCATTAAATAGAAAAATAATGCTACATATTCGGATTTAAAATGTCTCATGACTTACAATTGTTACCAGGATAATTCTTCAGTCGATTAGGCCTTCTTCAGTTCATTAATAGATTTATGCTCTTATTCTTTATTCTGAACATAAGCTTCTCCAATCTGTCCTCTCCTCTTACTACGTGTCAGAATATTCGTAGATTAGTCAGGCAAATTCTAGTATTTAACTCGACAGGAAAAGTCCGAGAAAGTTTCGAAAAAATTGCAAAAAACAATTCTTTAACAAGCTTAATGAATTGAATCTGATTTCATTGGTGCCTCAAGAAGAGTTTATTGCATCAATATAAATGGATAAACAAAAGTGGTTTTTAATCTGTGGCGCGTGTACTATCGTAATAAAATGATTTAGCAGAGAGCGCCAAAGGAGGCTGACTATTAATAAGAAAATAAAATTAATTAAATTTGCTATATTTTTATTGACGGGTGACATCTTCATGCATTATTAAGCTTTTCCACTGTGTGGGCCAGACGTATTGACCTAAAAGATTTTTTAGCACATAACTTGAACCAGATCAACCTCTATAAATGCTTCTTATCCATTTTCCCAAAGAACATCTCTTTTAATTAAATTTGTAAAAAATATAATGAAAGTAACTCATAGATTCGACTAAAAGTAGACAGAGTGAAAATGGTTATAAGATATTTACGAATGCATCACTTTTTTGAGCTTTAATTGTGTATTTTTAACACGCGTAAACGCGTGAGCGGACATTCATGTTGGTTTTGTCATCACGCGAAAACGCGTGAACGGACCGTAATGTGTTATGAGTATCAAACCTTCGTTAGTTGGTCTACACAATGTAGAAGCAGATAAAACCATCGATCTTGCGAAATTTATCATGATAGTTAAGAGGATGAGACTCTCTTATCATAATCGGTAATTATTTCTGCCAATTCTTCAAGGTAATCAGAGTTCCTTCTTTATTGTATCAAATATAGTAGTTTTTTTCCAGTTACCTGTATCATCTTTTCAGTCCTACAAAGCCTTGTTATCATTATCCACTCCCCATACACATACATATATTAATATTAAAGTGGAATATTGGGGGAGAGTACAATATTTATTTGAACTTCATAATAAATTATTTATAAACGATGATTTAATCTCTGGAAAAAAATTGAAATAATATTTTGTTGGTTTTTATTATCCCTTCATTACGAATCATCGCATTATATCATATCTCTATTCACCATTAGGGGGATATGTTACGTTTGGACGACCCTGTTCGTTTTATATTCATTGAAAACGTTTCAAAAAAATCACTGAAAATAATGTAAAATGTATTTATTTCAGGATAATGGCCAACTACACGTGTACGGCTGAAAACATCGCCGGCAAAAGGGTATCGGAGCCGGCCCTGCTCACCGTATACGGTAATTCAATATGCCATGATCACAGCTCGTTTTAGCCAGTCTCGCTTATTTTATTACGAATTAATCAAATTTCGCAGTTAATGGAGGTTGGTCGGCGTGGTCCCAGTGGAGCGAGTGCAGGTGTCCTGGACAGCCGGCCCGCGGGCAGAGGAAGACCCGTTCGTGCACCAGTCCGCAGCCGCTCAACGGTGGACAGCCCTGTTCGGGTTCCGCCATTCAGCGATCGTCCGACTGTCAAACGTGTCAAAACGGTAATGATACAATAATACGCATCTACTACAGCGCATGCGCACAAACACAGTACGATATTTATACATATTTTCAATAACATTGTGCTTTCGATTGGATCGCAATCAGACGGATTATATTTGAACACGGCGACGATTGATAAAACTCAATCACTGCGTGGTAAGAATTAATTATGTATTAACTCATTGTCTACGGGGGACGCGGTTTCTACGCCAAAGGCGTTTTTGCGTATATCCGGGGCGCGCACAACACACGCTAATATTTTATAGATTAGATACTTTTTTTATTATTTTATGGCTCTTTTACAGGGAGTGGATTTAGAAATTAGCGATTAATTGTTTAATAATTGCTGCAAAATTAACACAATTTAAGAATTTATTTATTACACTGTTATTTATTTCCCTTATTCGTCACCCGATACTCTGGGCTCTGATTTACTGTATTATGTCTTATATTTAGTTTTATTTTGGATGAATAAATTCTTATTGAAGTCATATCGTAATTGTTCTCTTTTATTATGACGTTCCTCTACATTCAGAGCTATAAAAACAGCTGTTGGGTATAATAAAATTATGGACTTCCATATAAATATACAAAATATCATACACAAACCATGTTTTATAAAAAATCAGTTTCAAAATTCGTTACCAAAAAGTTTGGTGACACATGCTATAATTTATAAATATTTTTTTTTGCAATAAACTATGCAGTAAATGTTGAATTTCAAGTAGTTAAATTTTCGACCCAACATCTTGGTTAATAAAAGAGTTTTAATTGCAAAAAACGACGGTTCACCAAATTTCAGCGCCCCGCCCCAGCGCATGTTTGTTCGCGATTCGCCCCGTAGGCAATGTGTTGAATAGGTTGAAATATATAGATTATTTTCATTGTATAATATTTTAATGTTGTGTTGTGTTATCATAGGTGTTATTGGTCGTTGGGGTCCATGGTCGGATTGGTCGCGTTGCTCCAGAGATTGCATCCAAGTGAAGAGAAGACAGTGCTTTACGAGCGGTACCGGAAGCGATATCAACGAAGACGAAGAGCTGTGCATCGGGAAGAGTACTCAGACGAGTATATGCACCGGAGGCAGTTGCAAAGACGATTCGCAGAAGCTGCATGACGGTGCGTAAAATAAATAAATAAATACAACAGTGCTTGTTATGCGGTGTTTTTTATAGCAGGGGTTAAACCAGCCGTGGCCAAAGCCACGGCGTTAAATTCAGCCATATTTCGCAAAAAAAAGGATTCAAGGAAAAGCCTTGAAATAATCTGATTAATGCTAACCCTGTTATCTTGGATGCCTTTGGCTTTTTTCATTTTTACCTTTTCCTGCAATAGAAATAGAGCCTCGGGGCAAGTAATACGGTTCATCCCGCTGATTTTTCGAATCTCCTGAGGGACTTCGAACCGCATTTTTTTTTGATATGTGGCTGTTAAATCAATTTAATATTTCGTTATATTTTCCGCTTTTTTTTTAATCAAAATTAATCTCGCGCGCTTTGAGAAACGTGACGCTCCATTACACAAGGGATAATGGCCAATCAAATCGGCCATTTATTTTTGCAGATGAGTGTAATACGCCTCAGGTGAAAGCATCTCGATTTTTTTTTAATTAATCTAATCAATTCATATTTTGGCCCCGGGTGGCCTAATTAAGCGAATGTCTCGACATTAAATTTTTGACGATTTTTTAACGTCCGTTTAAAATCATAAATTCGGTATTTAATTTAATGTGTGTGGTATTTATATTCAGCTGAAAAGAGTTTTCCATTTTATTCGTATCTGGAAGTATCTGGAATGACAAAGATGGATGACCGAATGCTCGGGGCACGCTTCCCGCAAAACTTGGTTCCAACTTTGCGAATTCAATTTCGCTTTTCCTTTATCTGGCGATAGGAAAAAAAATGCGAAGCGAAATTTATAACGGGACGCGTAATGTCTAAATTATAATGAATCGATATTTGTTCTGATCAATTGCGAGTTTCAACAATGTGGCCGAATTCAATTTGCGAATTCAGTGCATAAATTATTCGACTAGGAAACAATAAACGGCATCGATTTGACCCTTCGCAAATTAAACCGTCGCGCAAGATAACCCGATAAAATTAAACGGAATTATCCCGACAATGGATCGTTGTTTAGCGGCCATTAGGGAGAGCGGTTGCATTTCTGATGGCAACATTAGTCATTTGATTAATTCGGTTATGGCCGGACATTCAATTAAACGGGGGATGCCCAGTCCTTGTTGGGATGAATAATATCGCAGATACCGACGCTTGTTTATGGCGGCGCCGATACTAATCGCGTCGTGGGCTAATTACTAACGTATCCGCCAGGGGCGGGCAGGTGAATTTTGACTTATCACTGATTGCGATGCAAAAAGTCATCTCTCAGACGGCGTCATTTTTGTCATGGAAATACAAAAAGGGTTTACCCTTTTGTACGTATCCCCTCGGATCGATCAATCACATTCGCTAAAACAAAAGCGCAGCGAGCGACCCTCTGTCAGGATATGTCACGGAAGCCACCCTATTTGCTCTATGCGATTCTTTTCGTTTTCGCAAACATGTCTTAGTCATCGCTATTAGCGGCCTGAGTAATCATCTGCACGCTCGCATTTGTCGGATTAGATCCATACTTTATGTTCTGTGGACTTATTGTGCCATGTCCTGTCATGACTCACGTCCATTAAATTTGCATACCTAAAAAATTGTCTTATTAAGCGAATAATGCTCGACCAGACATGAAATTTTTGGTATTTATTATAATTTGGGAACCTGGAGTTGTTATACGTGTTTTGACTCCAAACATCATTTTTTTAAACAAGAATTGTCGACCGAAAAATTATATTTACATTAAAAAAAAACGTATTTACATGAGATTAACTATATGGATATTCTCATAATATTAATTTCATGTCATAGATTTTGAATAGACTTCACGTGAATGATTTTATTCACAATAATTCTGTATATTCTAGGATTAAATATTATAATTAGTAAAAAAATGGATTGAAAACTTGCTTTTAGATATCTCCCGACCCCAGAGTTTTAAGAGAGCGTAAAATGACGTACAACGCCTCCCTCTTATAGCGCTTATATAGGAACCACGTTATAGAAATCCATCATATGGAAGACACATAGTTTTTTAATTGTATTTTGTAAATTGAACGAGCACTTTTTAGTCTGTTCACGAGCGCGTGTTATACAGTCAGCCCTCATATAGCGTTTCCTCTAAATCCTCTAGCCTTTATTTCGCTGGGTAATGTATTATAGATTTACGATATATCTAAATTGACCTTAAAAATATTAGAATTTTGTAGAAAACAGTGATTTACAGGAAACGTTATAGGGGAGTTGACTGTATTTCGTTGTCAACCAAAGGGTGGCGATCTAGAAGTAACCACTATAGGAGGGATTGTCGCAGACGCTATAAAAAACCGTTTTATAGCAGGTAGGATGTTGACAACAAAATCTATTTGATGGGGATTAACCTTTATTTCGCACGGCAATGTATTAGATATTTACGGAATATGTAATTTGACATTGACTTTAGTAGGGACTTGGACATGTCGCAAGAAGTCAACTCTTCTATTACAGGAAGCGCCATAGAAGGGTCGACTGTAATGCCATATTAAATTATGATTTTTTGCGAATTATTTAATTATTTTATTTTATGTTTTGGGTCAAGTGATGTAAATCTTTGATTATTCATGTAATTATCATTTTCCCTTCATTAATTCGGTATATAGATTATTTTTTTTATTTTTTAAAGTTTCGAGATGTTAAAAGATAGATTCTATATTGTGGGATAAAAAGTTGCAATTTAATTTTCGAAATTAATTGGCCTCGACTAGATTAGATAGAGCGAAGTTTGACGAATATGGAATATGTGGTAAAACTACTCAGAACCTCCTAAATTCTTTGATACAAATTAGTGTTTATATGTATATATTTGGATTTTTTTTATTATTCTTAGTAAGATTATATAATTATAAAAAAATAGTAAGCAACTTTAATTTTATGGGTTGTCTTAATTTAAGCGAATCTCTTAAATATTTATTTTCTGATTCAAATCTTCAAATATTTAACCATCATCTTCATCATCATTTGACAGCTATTACTTAATCACTTTTTATACTCTTGAATGATTCGATAAGATTCAATAAATCTCTATTTACAATGCTTGGAAGCAAGTTTTGATGAAACATCATACAAAGTCTGTTATGTCCTTCGTCAGTTTGGTGTTAGATACTATTAAATAAAATTTATTGAATGGTCATAATATTATATTTATAGTAAATGTTTGTACATAATGCTTGCTGATGGATAGGAGCAGCGTCATAGCATCCCTCATTCGCGTCATACATCAGGACTTTGAATGAGAAACATTTGACGCCGGCTAGACGTTTCATTCTGTGAACGCTTTTCCCGGTAAAGAGCGCCATTCATTTTTTCTTTCCCCATATGAAAAACTACAATGGAGGACTGTCATCCGACGAGGCTTTTGATGCCACGCTCGCCTGACTGTCATCTGCCCCTACCCTCGCAAGTGTCCCATGAATCAAGAAGAATCCACCCCCCACCCTTTCGCCCCCTGTCATCTACAAATGTTTGCTTTTTTCTCCGCCGCTATTTATTACGACACATGTACGCTAGTTGGTCCCGACAATGTGACAAAGCGGAACGACTGTATTATTTAATACCGTATATTGAATAAAGGATGCCCGTGACGTGACCAGAAGGAAATTGTGAGAGGATAAAAAACTCTGCGAAGATACCCGATCCTGGGAGTTAAGCTGGATGTGTTTGACAGCGACTCGGGGCCGTAAACTCGGCTGTTTAGTCGCAAACAAATAAGGATTTATATAAAACGCGTTTGCGCTTATAAGGCCGACGTCATTATCATTAATCGAGCACCTACCACCGTGAGTCCTTATGGGAGCATCCTGCGCACAAAGCTCTCCTGCGCCCACGGCCACCATCCGTCTTCCGCTGTCAGCGCGGGAATGTACTGTTTTAATTGGAACGACAGTAAATATTGTTTAAATGCGCATTCGTCGTGTTTTCCGTGTGTGCAAGTGAGGGCCGTGTAGGCCCCGAGCGTAGGTCACGCGGTATAATTAGCCGCAGTAAAGTTGTCAAGCAGGGGAGGACCGCGAGTCCCGCGGCCCTCGGGACGCTGCTGATTTATATGCCGTTTAATAAATTGAGCGCCTTCTTAAGACCGGATCAGCCACTCCCTGGATCCAAAGCAGATTGCTGCTCCAGAAATTTTAACATTTTAATTAATCCCGCGCAATTCTCCGCGGACATCTCCAAATTCAATCGTGTGCCATTGAATAATGCCCGTCTAAACATATCTCGAACAAATTCAGGATATATATTGAATCGAGCATCTCAAACTCACAGTAAACTTGTATTAAAAACATTGATTTCATAAAATATCGAGATATAAATCAACGATGATCAGATCAATAGGAACATATGTGATCAAGTTAATCTAGCCGTGCCGATTGGGTGGGTCTATTGGAGATCCCAAGTTTTTGATTTTTCTCAAATAACTCTTTGTATTTGTCTAAAAAAGTCTAAAGAATAAATATTATAAGTAATCGCAATTGCGAAAAAATAAATAAAAACAACAATATTCGCTTTTCTTGCCACGGACGCGATGTTTTTTCTCGCTCGCATCCGGTGCGATGTGCCAAGTGCGAGTGAAACGTATTATTGATGCGTGCCGCGAGAATTTGGCGGTCGGTACTCGGAAGCGTCTCCGTGTGACTCCTTTTGAGAATACTAACACTGAATAATAAACTTAATGTATCTCAATATTAACAAAATAAACCTTGCATAAAAAATACAGAAATAAAACACTTATTAACCGATGTGTCATGGTGGCTTGAAACCATCCGCGTAATCCGAAGGGGTCTATTTATAATGGAAAATAGACCCCAAGCATTTTAATTCAAGATATTGATTGTATTTTTCTAATAAATGGATTATTCGAAGAATAATTATAGTTATTGCTTCAAAATCTGGTCAATGTTTTGGATTTCTCTAGTAATTAACACTCAAGCACCCGCTGTTTTCAGACGAAACTTACACCTAAACCCGCATCTTTTTATCGATCTTGCGAGGCTCTGTAAAAAATGCTTAATAACTTTTTTCCTTTTGGAGATAATTTGGCCAAAAGGAAAGAATTATACGTATAAAGGTATACTTATATTAGATTATTAGAATATTTAGATAAAATAAAATTTGTTTTTCGAGCTGTGAAAATGATGATTTATTGTATTTTAGACGATAAAAAACTAATAGATATCTTTATGTAGTATATAGGTAATTTTAGCTTTGTAATAAAGGATGTGACCGGTTGTGCCACATAAATATTCCAAAAAAGTTATTTTGTTGAATGGATAAACAAAAACATAAATGCGTTACAGTCGATGTGTAAGTACTGGAAAGTTTTCGATCCAAATAATCTATTATTTCAAGGACAGTTTACAACCATAAATAAATACATATGTCTTATATTTTACAAAGGGCATGCAGAGCAATGAATGAAATTGTGTCCAGTCGTAAAACTTTAAAATAAAACCTCTGTAGCGCATTAGATAACACGTTTCGTGTGAACCCGCGTTAGTGCGGGAGCGGGTGTTCACCGGTTACGAAAATTTCCGCACTAACGCGGTATCGGGTCCTTGAGTGTTAATATGACACGTAAATGACGAGTACACCCGACGATATTCCGCCGCAAACTGAGGACATGCCGCCGGTAGACCGACCGCCAAATTCTCGCGGCACGTATCACTAGTATACGTTTCAATCGCTATTGGCACATCGTACTGAATGCGAGCAAGAAAAACATTGGCTACAAAAGCGAGTATTGTGCTTTTTTTGCAATTGTTGACATATTACTTATAAAATTTATTTTTTAGACTTTTATTAGAAAAATAAAAAAAACATTACATTAACCCTTTCTACTCTGTCCATTTTTGGTCGAATCTCTGTTCTACTCTCATTAATTTTATTTTACGTATATAAAAAAAAACATTGGTAAAATGAATAAGAAACTTCTTTAGGGTTTGATGATCTGATATCCTATTATTGAAAATACATTTATTCAAATAAATTAAAAACGTGGTACAATTTTTTTGTCTAAAAAATCTTTTAGGCCAATACGTCTAGTCCTTTTTAACTCTTTCTATAGAGTGGAAAAGGTTAAAGTTATTGGAAAAAAATCAAAACTTGCGGTTACCCCTTCGACACGCCTAGGCTAATAGAAATACTAATATATATTATTAACTGTTTATAATAAATATTTCTCTCAATATGATTTCATAAACTATGAATATTTCATTTTATTAATCGTTTATTTCATCTAAGAATGCACTTATAAACTCTTGCAGTGATAATAAAATATAATTACTAATAAAATTGACTAAAAGGGTATTAGAAAATAATTTACATGAATATAGAATATTAAATAAATTTTCATTATAGATTTATTTCATCATTGATAGCAACGACATGAAAATTAAATACTACCTATTGAATGGTCATTAAATCATAGATTTTGATCGCCTCTAGATATGTGTTATGCGAAACTCCCAGTATTTTTTTAAAAATAAATCCCACCCAGCGTGCATTCCAGAACCAGTTTTAGAACATTAATTCTCCATAATAATATAATTTAAGACGAATCGAGAATATTAACCTATTGATAAACGCGCGGATAAACACCGACTGATGCTAATGAATAATATACCATTACGAATAAATTGCGTCATTATATTTTGAGCGCCATGTAATCCAGCCATCGGATAATTGGCACGTAAAGCCTACGCCAAATTAACTATTTAAATCCAGCGATTCTCAATCTCGCCGTCGCGGCGGTATCTAAATCTGTCGTCGCGTACACGGCGGCCCCGGTTTAATTAGGGCTAATTTAGAAGTGCCAGTGATATAATGTCGCCTCCAGAAGTATTTATGTCTTCTGGATATAACGAAAAATGTTTACCTTTAATTATTTCGTTGCGTGCTGGAATTCTGAGGCTTTTTTTTAGGTTCTCACCTTTTAGGGCGCACGGTACACGTGTACGCGGTCAAAAATGTAGACAGATAATCATCTGGTAAAAAGTTAATAGCTGCCAGTGTACTGGAATTTGGGCAACACGAAGAAATTAATTCTGAATAAATTTCTACACCTAAAATGTATGCATATATGCTTTTTTTCTGAATATTTTATTTTTATATCAATTTTGACATGTGTCGTCGTCGTGTAGATAAAAATGTTAATTTTTATTAAACACAATCAATACTCTTTTTATGCGTCTCTTTTTTATATGGGGCATATTTCATGTAAATCACTGATTGTATT
>JAGXCT010035336.1:80654-106246 GCA_022495035.1 Philopotamus ludificatus
TGTTATTTACGTCTTAAAATAAACGCTTTATTAGAAAAAGGTTTATTGAAGAAAAGTAAATTCTAATTTATTCCTAATATTTCATAGAAAGTGTTTTAAATGTTTTTTTATGAGGTGAAACGCATAAAAAGAGACTTGTTTGTGTAATAAAAGCGGTTTTATTTTCATAGTAAATCTTGTATAATTTATACAAATTTATGATCAGTGACTGTCATTTTATTGATTTTTTCTGAAAAAGAAACCGGTATTTAAATTAATTGCCAATTAAATTAATTAATGTTATTTAGATTAGTTATCTAATTAATAATATAATTAATTAAAACGCGTGTGTGGATGAACTGTGTGGGTAGAAAAATACGATCATTGTGGAGGCTGATCTGCATTTACGTTGACATTGCGTCTTATGGCCCAATTAAAATAATTTCATAATATACAAATTGTAGAATTTGTATAATTCTATGTATTAGTGATACTGATGGCTATATTATACGTTTAAAAATATCATCAATCCATAGTCACCCTTTACGCCCCAACGGCCGATCCGTGATGCAGCATGTTTCACGTGTTGCGGCCAAACAGGTTTGCTCTGATTGTTTCCATGGGGGTGTGTCCGAGCCCCCATCATTTATCTCTCATCCTCTTCATTAATTATTCAAAATAACATCCCCCGCTTCCTGCTAATGTTGTGGTGTCTCTCGCACCGTCCGCCGCCGAATATTAAACGAGCCACAGAAACGGGATGCGCCGGAATTAAAAATTTAATTAAAAAATATATAACCTCGATGCATTTAGGTATTGCGTTCGTGTCACATGTAATATTAAATTGCAAGAGATCCGGACAGCAATTCGCTGTCCGGTCCCTCCTGAAATTCCGCTGTCGTGGAATTTGATGCTTGATCTTCCATGGCTGTAGTGAGGTGCAGTAGTCGATAAAATTCCGCATACCTCACCTGAAATTTCATCCACGCTGACTAGAGGGGATGATGGACTTCTTTAAGAGTTTCCTGTGAAAATTTTAACATTAAACAGACGCTTATTAAATCAAATATTTAGAAAAAATTATCAGCTAACTTAAATGTTCGATTGATTATTTCTTAAATATTACTGAAAATATATTAAGGTATTATTTAGATTATATTTCGTTATTCAGTCAGTTGTGTTTTGTTTGTGGGTATTTTGTATATGTACTTCTGTTGCTGATGGTTGGTGGACATCCAGCGCACAAATTAACCTTTTATACTCTGTGGGCCAGACGTATTGGCTCAAAAGATTTTTTAGCAAAAAAATGATCTAGGTTTTTTTCTATTTATTTATAAAAGAATGTTTTTTAACACTTTATGAGCCGAAAGGTTTTACATCAAACCTTTTTACATTAAACCAAACGGAATGTGATGATAATCCAAGCTAACATGCACGTGTATCCATCTGTGGTCATATAGTAGAATTACATTGTGCATCGTTATCAGAAAAAAAATGCCTAGTGGGGGACTCTCACGCCAAAAGGCGTGAACGGCTCATAACGCTTGGCTACAAAATCACGCCAAAAGGCGTGAACGGCTAATAAAGTGTTAATACATATCGTATCAAACCCTATAGATGTTTCATATTTATTTTACTAATGTTTTTTTTATATATTAATAAAAACACAATTAATGAGAGCTGAACGTAGATTCGACCAAAAATATCCCTAGTAGAAACGGTTAAATTACAAATTGTGATATTTACAGGAACATATTGACTATTCCACAGTGCCAGTAAAGGTTCAAACATTTTCAAAGTAAAAATTTTGACTGTAAAAATAAACCTCGAAGGGATAGGTTAGTGTGAATGTGAAAAAAAAGTGTAACGGATTGAAGTTGAAGCAAATTCGACCAAATCTATTCTAGAAATAGCCAGATACTTTTGGCGTAGAGTCCAAGAACATTTAAAAAAAATATGTTAAGACTTATAAATATAATAGTGTAGTTTCCACGTCACATATGTGAAGAAAGAATATCTGTACGGATTAGAATGCGTCAATAACTGATAAAATTAGAGGAAAATTCAACATTTCTTCAACATCTTGTGATAGAGGATGAGAAGGGAGTTATGTTTTCGAACCAATGTCGCAAAATAGGGACTTTTTAAAGTGTAGTACCACTGGTAACACCGAAACTGAACCTTAGAGTCCAAAAGGTACTCTTACGTGTATTGTGGGAAAGGAATTATTAATTATAAAAATGATCTAGAATATTCAACAGCGTAAACATATTTCTTGACACTATAATGCGAGACCTCCTATAGCTAAAACTCGAATGGCATGCGAACGGAATGTATTTATTCATTCGTCATATCCTCCCGATCTTACTCCATCGGATTACTATTTATTTAGAACCTATTATATATTTATTATCCAAAGTTAATTCAATTTACTAGAAAGATGGAAGAATATATAATTAATAATGGATACAGTAATATATATTTATTTTTGATATTTTCGTCCGATGTCCCATATAATATCGCAATGGATATTATGCCAATATCTCTCAAATATGTCCGGATCCGTATTATTAACCAACTGCCGGATATTCAGATTATTATCATGGTTCAAAATTGCTTTCGCTGACGGCATTTTTGTCTCTCCAGGAAAACAATATAAACTTTCTGTATTTTGTCAACAGTCGCTGCAGTTTCCAATAACGCCCCACTTTACATAGGACTGGCGGTTGCAGTTTTCGTTTTCGCTATCGTCGCATTTCTGGTCTTCCGGTTCCTGAAGAGGAAGGAGCGAGACCGATCACTCTACAACAACAGGAGAGCTGGTAAGCGCCGCAATATGCAATATGCAATTTGCAAGATACACGTTCATAATGAAAGACGATTGCTGAGCCGTATATCTATTTTTTTTAAGACGTGAGGCCTCAATTTTTTCAAGATTTGGATAAGAAGTCGCTGCAGCCGGATCTGATGCAGCAGGCCGACGTCCTCCCCAACTACGAGTATCCACCGTTCCTGTCGAAGCAGCTGAACCAGTCCATCTGCAGGAGTGTCAGCGAGCATCATTACGACGTACCACATCTGAGCAATAGTTATGCTTCTCCTGTCGATCATCAATTGGCTAATTCATCTAACGATAGCGAGCAGTACGACAAAAAGCCGTACAGCGAGTCTGAACATTCTACTGCTAGCTGCTGTACAAGCTGTGAGTATTTTTTATCATTATTTTTTGATTGATAGAGATCATATTGCAATATGTTGTTATTTTTAATAGCTGATTCGACTCATGATGCGTGTCCGGATAAAGTGACTCTACCTCTGATGCCGATGTTTCGAAGAATGCTGCAAGAAAATCCTGGATCGGGCGGTGTTGCCAGCCACTCTCAAACCGTGACATCTGCTGGTGCTTGGCTGAACATGGAGCATGCTGGAGTAGCACTGTCGATTCCGGAAGGAGCTATTGCAAAGAATAAACAAGAAAACATGTACATCACGGTGGTGAAGGAGGAGAAATACAGACCGCGATTATGCGATGGTGAGTAAATCAAACCAGATCCCGATCTCGGATCTATTCAGCAGATTTTTCATATATATGTGATTATTCTCAGGTATGACGCAGGTGAGTCCAGTCGTTAAGATCGGTCCTTCGTCATCGCAGCTTCACAAGGCGTTAATACTCCAAATCCCGCACTGCGCCAGCTTGAAGCATGGCTTCTGGAATTTATCTCTGTACGTATACGACAAGGAGAGCCATCACAAAGATAAATCTGCGTGGAGGAAAGTGGTAAGCCTCGGACAAGAGACAATAAACACGCCCATATTCACTCAATTGGATTCGGAAAAAGTGTTCTTGGTCACCGATATCTTATCCAGTTTCGTGTTGGTAGGGGAAAGTTTGAATGGAAAGTCTGTTAAAAGATTAAAGTTGGCCGTGTTCGGTCCACACTCGAACAATAGATCTGCGTCTGATATAAACATAAGAGTGTACGTTTTTGAAGATACGCCCAGTGCTTTGCATTATTGTTCAGAGCAGGAGAATAGATTAGGCGGCGCTTTGATGGACACGCCAAAGACGCTTCTGTTCCAAGACGGTGGTTCAAATCTGTGTCTGAGCTTAGAAGATATAGGATTAGGATGGAAATCGAAATCGGGATCTAGCTATCAAGAGATACCATTCGCTCACGTATGGAATTCTACTTCAAATTCGTTGCATTGTAGCTTCTCAATGGAACAGACTGACTCCATCAATATATTAGAATTTAAGATAACGGCGTGCCAAAAATCAAATCCTTCGTATAAACAAGTTTTTAGCATAAAATACAACGACGAATTCTCAAACTTTAGTTCGCCGCTGAGAAATAATAGAAGAACGTATTTCAATAACGATCTAAATATAATTATTACTGAAAATGCTCTCGAATGCAAAACTCTTCCGGGTAGAACATTATCCATCATGGACGATAACAACGATACGGCTTCTAAGCAGAAGAGTTTGAGCGTCAACGACAGGGGGATTAACAGTTGTGTCTTAGACAATGCTAATCCATTCAGACTACCTAAACACGTCAAGAAACAATTATGTTCTTGTCTCGATCCACCGAATTCCAGAGGGAATGACTGGAGATTGCTGGCTCAAAAATTGAACGTGGACAGGTATATTAATTTCTTCGCGACTAAAAGCTCTCCAACCGAATGCATATTAGATTTATGGGAATGTCGACATAGAAATGCAAGTGCCGTCGGTGATTTGGCAACAATATTAAAAACCATGGGTCGAAACGACGCGGTAAAAATTTTAGAAAATTGTTTGGGTCCCAGTTGGCTGTAGAATATATTTTTTATTAAACTTTCGGTTCGTAAATATTACGTAGACGGGACCATTTTGATATGAAACGACTTTTTATAATAAAAAAAAACTATGTAAATAATGTATATATAATTCACTCGTTAAGCAACACTTTGATGTATGTAGATTTTTTATATAAAATTATTTAAACAAAAAAAATCTTAAATACTCCTGGAAGGATGGCGTCATATAACCTATTAATTATGTGTTAAAATTAAATTCCGAATTTGGATATGATATATAAAGATATATATAAAAAAAACGTGACTACAATGTAGACTGTAAATCGGAGCTAGTGATTCAAAATAATTGCCTTATTTCAGTTGAATTAATATAATTAATAATAAAAATTGTTTTATTATATTGTTAATTTAATTATCGTAGTTGACACGTTTATTCTTATTTTTGAAAGTGCCAAAATTATTTCACATCATTTGTTATAATCATTCGAGAGACAATCTTTGTAATTTTTGTAAAATAAAATATATATTTTATTAAGATATTATAATTTTTTAATGTAACGTGTATTTAGAACTCAGAGATAGATCTATTTATTTCAGTTGTATTGTAATCTTTAAAAACTATATGGGTTACTTTTCACTAAAATTTCTCCGCTCTGATATAAATTGTTATTTCATAGGCTTTGATGTTTTATAATAAGAGAATTGTTTTAAAAAATATCGTGATACATATAATGTAGAGACTTATAAATATTTGTAAAGGCCTACAATAAAATGAAAATTTATGAATATTTTTTTGTTTCATTTCGTGCACTCCCCCCCTTTTCCTGTAAATTTTCCGTAACGTGTAGAGTGCTAAACATAAGGGTAGGTTCAGACAATGCATCTAATCTAACAAAGCTCGTTTCAAGACTGGATTTGGCCGGAAGTAGACGCCGCTTGCGGACGGCAAATTTATTTTGTGGTTTCCGGCGGAGCTGTGTGTTGGGTTTAATATAAATTCGTCTTGGTTCTTACATTTCTTCAGTTATGTACAGAGCGCGTATAAGCCCAAATTAAAACAGGGAGGAGAACAAACCATTTAAAATTAAATGATGTTTTTCTTCGTCGGATGAGTAGGCATGTGTGTGTACACATCAAAGGGATTTGACGCTTAAATATTGATCTTATTTAAATGATATATTCCATGTGTTTGCTCATTACATGAGTAATGCCAAAGCTCAGCCGTATATGGTAGTCAACATGCGCCATGCTCAGATCTATACGTTTATTTTTTTAAACTAATCGTGTGATGTGATCGATTATATTATTACATATTAATATAACCTAAATTCAAACATTAAGTCATAGTATAAATAATTAAAAATCATCAAGGTTTGTTATCATTCATTATTTTGACGTAATATTCTATCGGTCAATATCAGTCGGTATTACATATTTACGAAATATGTAACTTGACGTTGAAAATTTAGCCTTTTGTAGAAAACGGTCATCTAGAAGGAAGCAAAATATAAAGGACATCCTCAAAATATAAGGGACACCGGCGCTATAAGGCGCTCCCTGCCCTATAGCACGGAGCGATATATGAGGGTTGAGAAAGATTATTTAACTCGCCAACTTGATTTGATCCAACAGGATTTATATTAAAAGAGTTATTCGAGAAAAATCAAAACTTGGGGTGCCAAATATACCCCATCGGCACGGCTAAATTATGAAGGTTTTCCTTAATAAGCCAAATTATATAGAGTGAAACCCCGTTTTTACGTTTTTGAAAGGACTGATAAACAAAATTACATTAGCTGTTAGAAACGGGGCACTAAAATAAAACGGGATTGCAAAAATTGAACGTAAATAGCATGAAAACCTAAATTCAGAGCACGTAAAAACGGGGATTTTACTGAATTTAATATATTACATTGTTTATATAAAATAATAATAAATAGTCGAACCGCAATTTTTTTTATTTCGTTCCGGATTATAAAAATACCGGTTTTTTGTTTAGCTCCGAGTGATTTTTTTTTGCTTTTATTAGGACTTCGAACAAATGAGTTGAAGTGAATCAAAATCAGAAAATCGTTTTTATTGTCGGAAATGAAAAATATGAGCTGAACCGAAAAGTAATAACGGTTCAAATAGGTTTTTGGTTGATTTTAAAAATACAAACAGTTGAATTTAAATATTAAATCTCTGGAGTGGAATTGACAACTGAAAAAATCGTTATTTAAATTATGTTGGCGCATATCAGACGTTTTTGTAGGCGAGTTTTTTGGTAATAAAAATTGTTAAGATATACTTTGTATTGTCTTTATTTTTAAATACATATATGAAAAATGTATATAATTATTAATATCCTTGTGTGCATAAATAAATAAATCTGGTCTCTAACGGATTTCTGACCACAGAGCCAGTATACCCTGTGAAGGAAAACCCTAATCTGTTGACCAATAATTGGTCTAGTCTCGATACTTTCGCTCCTCTTCCTTCTTTCTAGGGGAAGACTCTCTGAAGATGTCTTTCCCATGATGAAAGGATTGCTAATGCGCGACAGGGCTAATAATCACTTGCGACCGGCTACTTGAGTCTCGTTTTGGGCAGATGTGCACATGTATGCCTGTGTATATCTATATAGGTGTGTGTGTGTGTGTTCTCTCGCTACTTGTCACTCGTGACTCGTTATAAGCAAATAACGCCTTAGAGAGGAGGACAAACGAATACCGAGACAAACCCCCTCCTACTTGCCCGGACACAGTCGAGAGGGTAAAATCCGATACCAACATGGTAGAAAATGTACGTCCAGCAATGGCCAAGAAAGGGAAACTCTTTACAAAAAACCGCATACCAAGAAGGCTCGAGTCCCCGCGGTATGGACACGAAAGGGGAGCCCTCACGCCACGTGTGAGACTCAGGTTCTTTTGGCCTCAACTACTATGCGAGAGTTTGGTAAGGCCCATGCCCTCAGCGAGTGAGAGCCTTGTGGCTGGCAAATAATGATGATGATGATATGAAAAATGTATTTTTGACCAAAAAGAACACCGTCGTGATGCGTCAGTATTCGCTCCGGGATGACTCCCTGCGACTTCTTTTTATTCCTGAAGATACAATTAAGCGAAAATGGATGACGTTAAGACGAAAATTGCGTCTCAGAAGCTCTTCGAAGATTGGAAAAAGTGCTAGCGCGTCTGTTTGGTGGGGATTCCCTTTAAAGAAACAAATATATTATTGACGAAAAATAAAAAAAAATCGTGAGAATAACATTATATTCAAACCTTACGCTATGCGATTCAAGCTGAATCGATAGTATTGGTTTTATACATATTTTATGAATGGAAAATAGACAAATTCTTTTATTCAGAATCGGCGTCGTCTATTGCCATATGGCGTCTGCCCTCCATTTCAGCGCACCAACCCTATAATCGGCTTCAAAGACTGAGCCGAAGTGGAGGCGATGGTGGCAGCCATCTCGGCTAGGGGTCGGGGTCCAACTTAAAGTAACGGAAGGGTAGAAGGTGACCGCAGAGATTGTCACTTATCTGGCGGGGGCCGGGCGGTTTACAAGCAAGTTTACGAGCTCACTAGGGCAAGTAGTTATTCCCGCTCCTCCTGCCCTCGGGGCTCCGGGTGCCATTTGACAAAACACACATCAGATCCGCTAAATTAAACAAGCAAACTCGACACTCGCCTAATAGTGTCAATATTGTCTCGCGGACCCAAAAATCGATCGTCGACAGCACTGTGTCAACTATATTTAGAAACAAACTAAGCCTGTTTTCGTGATAAATGCTTCGAGTCAAACACCTGGACTATTTATTATAGAAACATGCATACGAAGCACAAATTTTAGACGATATTATTCATTTTCTTAAATATTTTCGAACCCTTCATCGTACATATATACACACATGTGTGTATATAATGTGAATATAGTTGTGTAAAAAAGGAAAACAAATGACGTAAAGCTAGGACTGTGCTTAAACTTCGTGATATAGAAAGTTGCGCGGAGAAATCAGGGAAAGGGAAACATCGCATCAGATTAAAGTGTTCTTCCGGTCCATGGAGAAATACAAATAAAAGAAAAACCGGCCGGAAGTACACAGGAAGACGGAAATTTATTTTTATTCCAGTCAATATATATATATACACAAAGAGAATATCATCATTGGACCACAACATGATAGATAAAATAATAATCAAATATTATTCTATATAATATAATAAAATATATGATTAATTAAGATATTCGTATAAAAAAAATCTATACGCGAATTTAAATGTGTTCGATCTCTGTCATAAAAATTGAAACATCAATAAAGGAATTGATATTTATAAATCACATAAAAGTGGGATAAAGTGACATAAAGTTTTACGAGACGCCTGGAGCAGCAGCTACGACTGAAAAAGCAGGGGTTCCTATTATATTTCATCCATATAAATAATATATTTGTTTCTCATCCCTTCGAGTATAATATTATATTCGTTTATTTTTCGATAATATTTTTTTTTATAAATCCTGTTGTAATTCGATCACTACGAATAATACAAATATATGTCAATATCACGATTTATTTGAATTTGACTAGAGATTATGTTTAAAATTTAAAAGTATATATAAAATATATTAATCTTATGTATTTATAGATTTTATAGACATATATATATTTATAAATAAATAATATTAATATATTTTATATATTATATTGGCAACACCTGGCTATAGGAACTTTCTTATAGGGGGGTATTAATAATTCATAAACTTCATAACAAAATGGGTGAATTTAAAAAAAAACTTCACGAGTTGCTTCTTCAGAAAATGTTTTCCTGTATCGAGTTTATTGATAATGAAGATTCCAGCTAAATTTTTATAAAATATTGTGTTTATTATATTATTATGGAAAGAAAAACAGTGCACTTCAATATGCGTCTATTGATAGATAATTAGATTTACATAGATTTTTTTTATATACAGCTTTGTAGCTAGCATTTTCTCACGTTCGAAGTGATTGCCTAGCAATTTTCTTTATAAAATTAAATTTATAAAATAATCTTCGTTTTACTAAATATTAATATTTTATTTAAAAAATAACCTTTATATTTGAGTCATATAGAACAAAGAGGTCACTGTCAATTACAACCCAATTTATTCTACTTCTTTTTAAATCGGTAGTAGGTTTTCGTTATCGGAAGGAATATTCGATATGACGACATGTCGAATATGATGGATAGAAAATAATGTAATAAGATTATTTAGTCAACTGTGTTTTATCAGAACCGTGCAAATGGATAGAGGACTGAACCTATGAATATATAAATTAGTCTTAATAAACATTTAAAATTTGAATATGTTGTAAAAGTTTCGTTAGAAGATCAGTTAAAAAAATGATCAAACTTGCATAGCCCTAAAATGATTAGGAAACCGGCTAGTGCAGACCTATAACCGGCTGAAAAATATCCGGAAGTTTCGGAAAACTATAGAAAGGGAAATTATTCACCAAATTTATTTTTTAATGTAGATGAGACGTGACTTTATTAGAAACGAATTCTAACACGTACGTTTATTTCCATAGAAAACTGCTTCTGGATCAAAAGAGCAAAGGATAACTCATTTTTTGGCGGTAATGCATTCGCAGAATAATTTACTAGTTTTTTTAGGTTCAATACAAGCTTCTGTCCACAAAAAAATGCCAGAATATTGGCGTTAAAACTCGAGTTCTTATGGTGTTGGACAATGTGCCAGGCGATCTTCTGGAGCTTGAGACTCTGTGCACTGATTTACCCATTGAAGTGGCATTCTTCCTATTGACTACCTTATTCTTAGAGCTTGTGCTCATGGTTATTAATGATTAATACCCTCATTCAACGCTTATTATTTAAGAAAAACAATTCGCCAGCTTATTTACGAAACTGATAGATGTGATGCTCTATAAATGATGCTATAATAGAATGCTATCAAAGTCATCAACGAAGCATGGAATTAATGGAATTGCGACCTACTCTAAGCTTTCTCCTGCGGGTCTCCCGGTGGAGGGCCCTATCGGACACATGGATCTGGTCAGCAGTGTAATTTGCTACAGGGTATTTGTTCGCTTTGCATTGACTTTCGGACAGTTGTGCAAAGCTACTTTTCTTCTCCCTTCTCCCCTTTCTTAAAAAAGACTAGCATTATATTTTAACATCACGCGTTTCAAGAAAAAAACTGCTTTTGTTGCACCGATTGAACCGGCCCAAGTCGGTATATACGGTGTGGGTGGATGGCAAGGGATGGAACTGTGTCGGAACGGTCTGACACAGCTTCATCCTGGGTACAAAAGTAAGCATGGAATTATTTAATATTTAAGTGGCCTTCTAAATCTGAGGCAAGTCTTTGCCACATGGAGGACACTACGCGTTCTCCAGCAGAGACACGTTTGTCTCAACCTTGTTGATATCAGGACTGTGGCGATCGTCCACCAGGTTATCATATTGTATGGAATGAAGTCACTTATTAATGTATCAAGGGTGTTTGGATAAAGTTATTACCATATATTCTGGAAGATCACAACAATTATAAAAATGATATACAAAATATAATAAATGCTGCTATTGACCGTTCAAGGGACATTGAAGGTGTTAATGTAGATGATATTCAGACATTATTAAAAGTACATAGTGAACCCGCAATTAAAGAAGTGTTTTAAGAGTTAGAATGGGATGATATGTTCAGGAAAATGACTTCTCGGAAGGCGGAATGATGAGAAACACAAAATCGAGTCACAATCATTGAAATGGCGTCTTTTTTGCCCAAATTTTGCATAATAAACGTAGAGTGGCCAATGGAGGTAATCTAGATTATTTTTCTTAATATAATGAATTTTTATTAACAATATTTATTTCATTGAGAAAACGTTTTTTCTTAAATCCCTTGTTGATCGCAAAATTTCGCTATGGCGATTTTGTACAAAACGTTTCCCTTGCGGTAAATTATTTGTTCCCTATTTAAATAAAAAAAAATATATGAGAGAACGAACTGTGTGTACCATATGATCCATATTATAACTCAAAAGTAATAATAATTTAACTCAGTGAATGTAGGCAATGTGCGGTACAACAAACGATGAAAGCTCTAGAATATTTTCTTGCGTAACTTTCGCCGTGTGTGAACGCCGTGTTATTACAAAAATAAATAATATTCCTATAATTCGTGGACTGATGACATTTCTTGACATTATATTCGTCTCGTTTTAACTGCCGAAATACATTTTTGGTGTATATTCTTTTAAAAGCTCGTGACTATCTTGAATCCATGGGTTTTTTTTTCGAACCAACTACAGGCTGCTTAGTTTATTTATTTATTTAAGCATGATTTAGCCATAAACTAAAAAAATCACATTGTTTGTTTAAAACAAATATCTATCCCAAAGCGACCAGACCTAACATTAATATACTTTTAGATATTAGATTTTTGATACAAAAATTGCGGATCAAAACTACGAAATCGTTCTGCTGATTTCAGACATGGGGCATTTTCAAAAATAAACATTGCAATACCAGTAACAGAATGATGTATCGATCGTGCCCAATTCCAAATTGAATCGTTTCGTATTGAATTTCGCCGACCCCGAATAAGGGCCATATTTAAGCTTTCGGCGGGCGCATAATTTTCGCGGACACGTCAACTATTAATCGGTTATGGGCCGCGGGCACGAGATATTCGCATCGACCCTAGTGCGCATGTTGAAAATTCACGCTCGGCTTAACACCCATAAACGCCTTGTCGACAATATAAATGGAAAGGCCATTTTTTACAGTCTCGGTAAAATAGCGTGTTTAGCAAGAATGGACCCTAAATTGCGGTAAATGAGGCGTTCGGAGCCGCGTGTGCGGCCCACGTGTCTCCGCCGGTGAGCGCCTCTGACTCGAGCTTCTAATCTCGGATTTGATTCGGTCATAATCTTAGAGAATAGCCATCTTTGTTTAGTGGGGTCGTTTTGAGTCGATTCGCATGATAAAGCGAGCTTTCGCATAATATGTCAGAGATATACTATGTGTATACGCATGTACGTGTGCCAGACGAATCACGTGACTCGATTACCCCACTGGCGTCATAACATGCTTTGACCTTGTCAAAAATATATAATTTGTCATAGATATTATTAGGCTGAATCAATACGAATGAATCATATGTGTTAATGACTTTAATAGCCTTTGAAAACTACCCAGACATGGTTCTTGCATTATGCGCAGAAAAGCTTTTCAGAACACATTAGAATATAATTTCGGGGCATAAATCCATAAAGATATAATATTGTTGCGAATATTTGGAATCACGACAGCATCTTTTTGTCCAGCCACCGCTTATACTCTACTTTTCACATCATGATGACCTGGAGAAGACAATAGTTTATTTTACGATGTTTAACGGGGCTTAGTATTTTAGGTTTTCAGCCGATTGTGATTTACTACTAGGATAATTTATGTTTTGCAACTACAAGGAATTAAAAAACACACATATCTTTAAGGAAAATCTACGTCAACATTAAATGTGATTTTAATAAAAGCTTCTCAATATTAATAATATTTTTCAGCACCGAGCCAAGATTCGAAATGTTTTAAGCACTTGTTGAATCTGATTGTCTTGTATTGCCAGAGACCATGAGTCTAAAAATTCATTACTTATTTATTTAGTGCTTTTAATATCTATTGTTAGTTAGTTACAGAAGTTTTATTCATTCTTTTTTGCAATATCTTTTAATGGAAATTATGGAAAATTATTCCAGAATAACTTAATTAACAATTGCTGGTGCTTAATTTCCTTACAAAAAATACTGTCCGTAGATCATTTGATTCTAAATTGTATTCATTATACGTTACTTATACAGTATTTATCGATGTTCTTCTTATTTTTGGCGGATGACTATAGTCTTGGTATATAAATCATCACTTAGCATATAAAATATTGCTATGCTGTCCAGATATATTAATATAATTTAATTAGAAATTTGTGGGCTGATTAAAAACATAAAGCTTCTGGTATTACTCACTGATGATTTGTATGTTTTCGATCAAATCGATCGTAAAAATATGTCCACTGTTATTATTGAGTCTAAGTCTTTTAGAAGCATTGAAAAAAAATATAGTGTAACATCGTGGAAAATCAGGAAAATTGGTTTTCATGTTACAATATATAATATTACTATATGAATAAAATAAAAATAGCATTCCCTTTATTGATAAAAATACAAGAATATAACTAAAGCATTCCCTATTCGAATATATTATTATGTGGAATTTTTTCAGAGCGATTAAGTATTTATTAGTATTGTCTATTACTTTGATAAATTGAGAGATTCTAGTTTACATTTATCGTTAAACGTTTTCCCATTTTCCGACATATATAATGATTACAGTGTATCCACCGTAATCCAATAAAACTAAAATTTACTTTAGTGGATAAATCTATTCTTTAAATTTGATTTGGTAATCCAATAATCTTTTAAATTCAATGAAAAATTAGACATTGAATCAATGCAGTATTGTCGAGTAATAACCGAAATTATTATTAATAATTATAATTAGGAGCACGTAGAAAATTAGGGTGATTAATATAAAGCTTATATTATTCTAGAAAAAAATAATCCATCAGTTTTATATATTATTTTCGGCTGTGAAATGCTTAAACTGTGTTTTAATAATATGAAATAAAAACATAAGTTAAGGCATTTTTTATTGATTTAATTAACTAAATAATCTTCATCGATACTTATGATATTCTTCCACCTCTCTATCAAATGTTTAATACGTTTGGTGTAAATCCCCCTTTTCCTCTGATTTTACTCGCTCTATTACATAATATTTTTTACTATTTAAAAAAATGCAGCTATCTGAAGAAATCATTATCAGTTCGTAGTTGTTAATATAATAATAAATTAAATTAATTCCAGGTATCACTATGTTTTTTCGTGTTACTTTCTTGCACACTATTTTTTTTAAACCTTAATCACCAATCGATGCAAAAAGCGCAATGGTCCAAATATCTGACTATTGATGAGGAATCTAAATGTTGTACCCCGAAATCATCCCTATACAATATTGTAGTTGATTATTAGACTCCAATATCCCTTGTGTATAGATTTTTAACAGCCGCCTGATCCGGGGTTTATCAGTCTTAGAAAAATCCACATATCCGAATTTTGTTAGAACTTTGATTCATAGCAAATATTTTTGGATGTCTCAGTCGCAGTATTGCCTTTACGGAATTGATACAGTAATCAATGACGTAAGTGCACTTTACCGACTGGCATACTAGACCAAAACTGAATAGAAAGTAGAGCGGAATATCCTTCATAGCAGTGTTTCCCAACATTTTCTGCGATGGAATACCTCGCAAATCCAGAAATTTTAACGTAGTGCTTAGTTAACTTTTAGGTTGCGTAATTTATAATAGTTAAAATAAAAGTAGTTATTATTTTAAAAATATATCATACAAAAATATTAGTAAATAAAGCTCTCAATGATTTTGGGTCCTCGAATCGCATATCTTTTTGATATCGGTAGTACAGTAATGGTGAATTGAATTCTTATATCTGGTATGCGTCGAGCCTGATCCTATACTTTGATTTTTTTACAGCATAATTAAACATCCCGTCTCGTATAAATAACTTGTTTACACTTATTAGAATATTTTTCTGGAAAACTCGCCCAGAAATGATTTATAATAATTTAATCAGACCTTAGAATTTCATAATCACTTGCGCTTAAGCCTACTGGTTTATTTATCATTTATCACGGAAAATGAATTTCTAACTCAGGAATCGATTTTACCAGTTTTCAGAAAATATTGCGATTGTTTTCAAGTTATGCAGGTGTTCTAAAAATTCTTCATCTACTTTAAATTAACGCAAGTCAGAAAAATAATCAAAATTATTAGATTAAACAGATAAAATCCAAATATGTATTTTTTTTATTAAAGTATTAAATTTTATCTCTTGATTATATCCACCAGATATTTTTATAAATCAACCTTTTTTTAAAACCTTAGCAAAATTTTGTCATAGATAATTTTGTGCTTTCATGAAGACAAATAACTAACTGTGAAGTTCATAAAGTCTTAATAGCCAACTCAATTATAATAAAAAAAAGTATATATTTACTTTGGATTTAAACAATTTGGATGGAACTGGAAAAAACATACTCCTTAACCTTCGGTAATATAAATTTAACCTGATTTTGATTGCCTTATATAGTTTAAATTAAAAATCACCGACTTTACCTATGTACTTTCAATAATCTAAGTAGAAAAAGTTTAAATGTGTTGCAGCGTATAAAACAATTCAAAATTTTAAAATATTATTCATCATTGCCGAGAAATATTTTTTTTTCTAGGATCATACAAAATCCAATACTCACTGTTATGTAATTAAAATGTTTTAAACCATTTTCTTTAAATAAAAAATGAATAAAAGTAGTAAAATGTTGAATATATTAGATACACGACACATGCATTTATCAATTTTTACAATAAAATGGTTATATATCGCTGGAAAATAAAACGAAAAAGCATATTTTATCCAACGGCGCTGGTATAAAGGAGATCGATTTCGGCAGTATTCAGCGATGAACTTATCATATTCGCTCCTGCCGCGCGCAGTACACAATTCACCGACATAAATCGCATTTTCGTGATGATAAGACTAGACAAATGTACATTGTTCTTCCGTTCTATTTAAAGGGCCGTGTAACTAGCGGCATAAAGTAGTCGAGTTCCACCAGAAGGAACAAAAGCCACGTGACCCAGTTGCTGCTCAGGCCTCCCGTTGTTTTTGCTTTTGTACTGGCCAATCTTCTTTTTCCGACATGCAATCCTGGGCACAAGAATGCCAACACCAGGCATAACCAACACGCGGAAAACGGAATGAAAATCGGCGAAAATAATTCACAAACGTAACGACCCACATACAATAACAAAGCTCGATGAATATCTAAATAAAGAAATTTCGCATTAAATATTTAATTGCGTCATAAAAATATGGCTTGAGAGTCCCTGCGGCGAATGCATGAACGTCTGCATATAATGCAGTTGCATGTTTAAAGTACATTTAACCTCTTTATATACAGAAACATATAATTTTACTTCACATATTTGTTTAAAGCTTATTAATTCTGCTTTGTTTGAGTTTTGAAAATAAATCAACGCGGTATTTTTGTGTTGTGTTCGTCGCTAAACACTCGATGCTTTTAATTTATAGCTAATATTCGTTGCTTTTTTTGTTGGTGCATTGAAGGGTGGATGCAGTAGCACGGGTGCAGGACAGTCCCGCTCCAGATCAATACCGGTTAGCTTGTGTGACCACTTGACTAACGATAGAGGGCAAGTGGTCCTGGAGAACGTGGCCACTTGAAGCGTTTTAAGGCTCCCCCACTAGAGCGCCAGTGTGTGCAGAGGTGACTGCCACTCTACGGCGATACACTGCTGTTTTAAAATACTGTAAAGTCTCCGAAAGCACTTGGGGTGGCTTTTCAGGGAACGTAGTTGCAGACTGCGTGGAGCACTCCTTAAAATATGATACTTCTTAATGCATGAAAACGATTCAATTATAGTCCAAACCAGGCGTGCATCTTTCAAATATATATATTTACTTAAATTTAGATTTTATCTATAAAAAATGAGAATAAGTTAAAATGGAAAATCCGTTCGAACTGATCTGGTTACAGAAAAATGTATATCAGATACGGACATTCATTGATTACTTATACATTTTTGATAATAATACAAGTTTCGATTAAATAATTATTTAAATTTTACTAAAAAAATACTAAAACGTATTTTGGATACTTACTTTATTATTGGGTGTCGAAAGGTTTTGCGTGTGTTGATGTGCTCTGATTTTTCTTACTCGTGGAAAAAATGGAAAGATTTTTCAGATAAAAACAACACACTTATGATACCATTGCCTCAAGCAATGATGCTCATTTTATAGCATTATTAAAATAAAGAAAGAATCCCCAAAGGATCTAATGCAGAAGCGATCCAAAGAATTTAATGTAAAGCAATGAAGGGGGAATATCAAAATTAACCTAGCTGTTCCGATGGGGTATATTACCCACCGCAAGATTTTGATTTTTCTCGAATAACTCTTTTAATAACTCACTAAATATCAGAAACTTTTTTGCATTTGTTCTAGTCTAAAGAATAAATATTATAAATAATCATTGTCCTTTATTTTCTGCAATTGCGAACAAAATAAATAAAAACAACAATACTCGCATGTTTCCTAGGCGCACGATATTTTTTCTCGCTCGCATCGGTACGATGTGCCGAGTGCGAGTGAAACGTAGGAGTGATATGTGAGCATATCATAATTATTATTATTCTTAGAATATTCAACTTCAAATCAATATATTGATAAATTATCTTGATTTGAAATGCTTGGGGTATCTGAGAGACCCCTTTCGAACGACGCGGTTGTTTTCGAGCCCCTGCAATGGATGGGCTGTATGAATTAATAAAACTGTATAATTTCCCCGTGCTTTTTTATTTAATTCGTAAGATTTCGGACACCATTTTCTTATTATTTAATATAAATTAAATCTAATAAATAATTTAAGAATCTTTGATTCATTGGTAATGAGTAAAAGTGTTTTATTTTTACATCAATCAATACCATAAGTAAAAATAATAACTTATGTAATTATCAGAATGATTCTTCATTAGGTCGGAAGCAGGGTATATTAATTAAACTAAATCGATAATTTAATATTATGGCGATTGATAACATAATATATATACAGATTATTGATTTTTAAATAAAAATATCAAAAAAGCTTGTAAAGCTCAGGAAACATAAATTAAAAATTACCAATAAGAAGATATTTTATTTAATAATCTATAGATTTTTGTTGTTGTTGAGAAAATACATATTTAAACATTAAAGCGTTAATAATTAAATCATATTAATAAAATATTTTTACTTTCGTTCACGCCCAATTTTAAAGAATAAAATTTAAGTTGAAAGATTGTCGAATTAATAAATTACTACTTAGGATAATTTAATTGTTAATCATAAATAGCCAATGCAATTGAACTGAATTTTTCGTGATTAAACGATAATTTTTAATCAAAGCTCAGGTAGAAATAAATATTATATAAAACCGTTATATGGATCATATTTAAATATTAATAAAGCTCAGTTTTATAATCAAGTAAAATTTACGCTTTTTTTTACCTTTTTCTTCTTCAAGTGCATTTTTAGACGTTTGCTGGTTCTTGATTTTTCTCTATACATTTTTTTTATGATGAGTTGGGACAATCTTTGACTTCATAATCCGGTCCAGTTGAAAATTTTGCGGACTTAGTACAACTTCTTGCTCTTTTTGATTTACCTTTTAATGAGTTTACTGTATTAAAGATTAAAATAAAAAAATATATACATGGAATTGTTTAGAGCTCTAAATTTATTGTAGTCCAATTTCATCAAAAGCATAAAAGTGCATAGCAAGAGTTATAGAAGTCCATACTATTATATTTCTCTCTAAAAAAATATAACGAGTTCGATAATCGAAAAGAATGGTAAAACATTGAGCCATAAACATCGATAAAGCTATAGTTTCTTTTCCTGCAATATTCGTTCATTCCTAAGGTCATATTTTGATTAAATTGCGCACAAACATAGCGGTACGCATAGATTTTGTTTTTTTTCCTTATATTCACTAAATGTTCAATTGCTCCATCTTCCACTGTCTATTAGCTGAAATAATTTCTCACAAGCTATTAGAGTAGTACATCTGTCGGAATGTCTGTCTTAATTAAACTCGGGTTAATTAGGATTAATTCGCTTAAGTGCTCGTCTCTATTGGGGAGCCCCCGGGACGACGGTCACTTGTAATTTATCGCCTGTATCGGAATCCAAGCAAAAAGCTCAAGACTCTATTGGATTACGGGACACGAGTCCCAAACCTTTTCCCGTTTCACACGCGATCGATCCCACGTCGCGAAAAAATCGTCTTGTTTCCTCTATATGCGACGATACTATTAGAGCGGTCCTCATTGCGGTGGGATCGATACGTCTTCGTCTATATTTATCGCGTATGTTAATTGGAACAACAGTAGACGGTGGCATTCCAAACAGTGCATTTAAGTAATTGCCGTTGCATTTCGAGTACAAATACGAATGTCTCCACCTTACCCGACTGACTTATTGGCCCAACTGGGTGACAGTGAGAAAGCGTGTCCCAAGACAGACGGACAGGATGACAGACAGACACCAGAGACAAAAGACTGGGAGCAACTTCGCGGGAGAATATAATCCGCAATCCCATGGCAGAATATAATATAATAACATCCACCGGTGTGTAATATAATGCAGTTTACAGAATTTACCATAGAGTTATAGAAGTCAAGGATATTGAAATTTTAAAGCAAGATTTTCACATTATCAGTTTTAATTCTATATCTAAATTATTTATCTTTAGACCGTTGTTAACGAGGTTGTAATACATTCGGGCGTGGTTTAGGTAATTATTCCTTCTGCCACAAGGATGGTAGCATATACCACAATTTACAAAGACACAATGGCGACATCTCAATAGGCTAAATGCAGTTTGCACTTGTCGGCCAAATGAACCAGCCCGTCGTATAAAGCGATTGTCAGACGGATTAATAAATTACTCTGACACTGAGCATGACTAGGGAATTAGTATTGTTGAAGATATATCCCTCAATGGAAAATAATAAAAAAAACAGTGATATTTGTGTTTCTTTGTTTATGGATTGTGGAGGCAATGCAGCGTTAGCTACCGAAATAACATTTAATTTATGTACATACATAAATATAAAACAATCATCATGTAATTAAGGCAGTTTTGTAATGATGATGTGACAAATGCATATATGTATTATTATTTTCTTTACGTAATTTGTCTCTCCTGTGGCTCTTTGTTTACTTTTGTAAAATAAAAGCTTTTCGGTTTTGAATTAAAATAGTCGTCCAAGTATTCAAAAAACGTTTTCTTCTTAAAAAGTGCTCCATGGAAATAAAATGACTAATTAAATGGATAAAAGTCTTTCTATCTTAACTCTCAATCTATTAAATTATAATCTATCTGATGCATTTTAAACGTAATTGTAATTGTAGATCTTAGATATACAAGTTTCAGTGACAATTCCTCAATTGTTAACCGAAAACCTAACTCAAAATATAAATTTTTACCCTTAATTATTAAATTTTAAGGAGTAATCGAATTTAGGTGCTTTTCTTATAACTTTTAATTCAAAATGAACAACTTAGACCTGTTTTAAAAAAAATCTGTGGCAACTTTTTAAACCGTGGGCTTTACAGAGTCAATGTGTTTGAAACTGCGTCGTCCGAAGGGGGTCTTTCAGGAATCCGAACCATTTCAAGTCAAATATTAATGAATCCTTCAACATTTTTTTTAAATAGATTATTCTAAGAATAGTTAAGTACTTCAGTTAAATCTATGTAACTCTGATACCATTTAAGTTATGTCAATATTTTTTTTGTTGTCTTCAGAAAGGTTATCTCTATGTAAAAAAAAGAATAGTTCAAAACTTCTCAAAGTGTGGTCTGCGTATCCATGTAGTGTAATAACACTCCGTAAACATCAGCGCCAACGAGGACTCGAAAATGCGTCCTCCGTACTTCTACGTTGACCCGCGAGGACGCGTATTCGAGTCCCCCGGATCGCAACGTGACCGATAACTTGATCGATATTTTGGATTAAATGACAACGCTCTTGCCGATGCTCTCGCCGCACCTATCAATCGCACGTTTCACTCCAACTCGACACATCGTACCGGATGCAAGCGAAATGAAACATCGCGCCCGTGGTAACAGAAGCGAATATTTTTGATTTATTTTTTTTTCGAAATTGCAGACAATAAAGATCAATGATTATTTATAATATATTTTCCTTGGACTATTTTAGATAAATAAAAATAGTGACATGTAATTTAAAAGATGTGAAACATTTGCGTTCATCTCATTAAATAATTACAAGTTAGAAAATATGCTATTTTTACGTTGTAATTTTTTTGTCATGACGATAAATATTGTTTATTGGTTTAATAGTTTTTATTTGGGGCCCACTCTTAGTTTTAAAATCACAAGGGCGGCTCTTTAGCAAAAACGTTTGTCCAGTACCGGTTTAGGGGATGATTATATTATACTTTACATTAATATACAATTGATTTGTTATGTATAATATAATGTAAAGTAAAAATTCTACAATAAAAAACAAAATTTTAATTAAAAATAAATTATAAATTTGTTTCTTGTGTTTCACAGCATGAAAGATGGGCTATTTCGCTCGTCCATATATTGTTAGTAGGAACATTTGACCCTGGCAGATATATTGTAAACGGCACACAATTTGTAGAAGGTCAGAAAGGTTGCCGAGTTTAAAGTTAGCGATCTCGTATTGCTGTACCTTAAAAAATATTCGAGACTGGCTGCTCAAATACAGAATTGTCCCCTGAAATACAGAACGGATGGTCAGCGTATCTTTGACATAAATTGTATTAATAATTCAACATTTTTTATTATTTTTTATCCGCGATGTATATATTGTATTAGATATGAGAAACGTTGTTAATAATTAAATCAATATAACAATTTATTCTAGCTGGTTTAAATGAAAAGGTTGAAGCGAAAACTTTAAACATTAATTCTGTTCAAATATGTATCGGCATAAGTAATCCTATTTTTATATTTTTTCCCGGCATTACCCCTTCAACGTCTCATATATAATTCACAAAGAGATAGACAGAGTGGCGAGTGTTTGGCTATCAATTGGAATAAAAATGGAATTCCAAATCATACCCCACGTATACGGACAAGGAACGCTTTTAACGCTGAATAAATTATAAGAGACTGTTCACATCTGTTCATGCTAGTTCAAAGAACTCACAAGTGGAGCGATAGAATATGAAAATTGCATGATTGAAAAATTACGGTGGGAGCCAGCTATCACATTGGAAGTATTGTGTTGGACAAATCCATTTTGATTATGTACAGTATTATTATAATGGCAGAGTTCAGAATGCAGAGAGCATTTCAGTTGAGAAAGCATATATACCAACGGAAGAGAACCTTCGGGAACAGATTATTGTTGTGCGCGGAACCAGCGCAAGTTTCCGGAAGTCGTCTAGATAATGAAAATCTTCTCATGTGAATGCAACGCTGCTTTTCTATGCATAGAAATATTATGGACTCGTAATCGCGGCTTATAATAAAATTATATACAGCTGTTTTCTCAGCACTCTTTCAAGTTTTCAGGTATTCGATGGACCAATGGTGTACGTGTAACTTTGCAAAGTGTTTAAGCTCAAATTTGTTTGCTCTGGAGAATCCGAAGACACACAGTAACTTAGTTGCTGATGATGGAAATGATTATAACTTTGTTGGCAAAGTTAAACAACTGCACTTATGCGTTCAACTTGGTCGACTCACAACTATGTTGCCAAAGGATAAATCTTCATTATTTCAAATTGAATGAGAAGTCTGGTATCGCGGTAACGATGTTTAATAAAATTATTTATCTGCTGTTGATATAAAATATAATTTTAATTCAAAATAATTGTTGAAACGATAAAATTTCTGGAATATAAAAATAAAACAATGAAAATCTGTATCTGCTTCCATGAACAAAGTCGTTAATTAAAATATTCAGCCGTTAACGAATTTTCCAGTCGACAAACTATTCGCGAATTTTTTTGCAGACATAATTTATGATGTCGGGTGCTGTGGCTCACACAACTTAGCATGCATTAGAAACTTTGATTTCAGCTAACTCGCTCACCCCCGTACTGTGGCGCAGCCTCCTCTTCATCCCTTGATTTATAATTCGTAGCTTTTGTTTTACACGGTGTGCCGCAAATCGTTTTTCACTTCAACCCTTTGCGCCAAAACAAAGAGCGCCTTCGAACGATATCCCATCATCATCAATCATAAATTATCCCGCGTCGATGAAGATCGACCCCCCGTTTTTATGACGAGAGGCAACACTCTGCGAGCGTCGCGACGCGCTGATCGATGTAATGCCCGTTGTCTTCGCGAAACACGGCAAAAAGGCCCCCACAGATTAATGCGTGTCAATCTTTCAACGGTTTTAAATTGATTTCCATTATCGCAAAAATATCGAATCGAATCCCCCGAAGCAATAAAAATTGAACAAACGCCATAACATTACGCTAAATCATGCCGGAGGAATTGCGCGGTATTAATTTTTATTTTTACTGCCTTTTTTATTGTCGAGCTTTCGCTCTATGGTACAGAACGATAATCGCTCTCCTTTTTTACAGCGTTCTGGTTATGGCAAGCAAAAACAGCACTAAAATCCAACAACAAACAGCCTTTTTAAATCGCATTTTCGGCTATAAGTGAATATTTTGCGGTTATCTGATCCGAAAATAATCTCGCTGCTGTAAAATATCGACTAATAAAATAACAGGGTATTGAAAATCTGATATTTTTTTAATATATATAACTCAAAACATATTAAAATGTGTTTATTTACTTGATATAATTTTATAAATAATCAGGACACATAATTTAATAGCGTACATTAGTATTCCTAATTATTTTATATTTTTATATTTATTATATAGGAAGAATTTCTAGGAAATTTAATAGTGTTCTGAAGTAGAAAATGGGTTCATTTTCTCAAGGGCCCTATACCATGTTGCCAAAAGGTCATACATTGTTCTCAAAAGGTTACTGATTTATATATTGACAATTATTTTACGTCTAAGAATTTATAAAAGTTTTTTTTTAATTATTTTGCTAAATTGTTTTAATTTTGAAATAGATTGCTTCAGAAAAATCTTTAAATTAAGATACATAATATATTATGTCAAATGATTAGAAATATAAAACATATAGAAATAATCTAGATATGTGTTATTTGACACGTAAAAGCGTATGAAGGAGAAGTAAATAAATATTTTATCGCTTATAAGTAATCAAAAATTATAAAATGTAATCTATATATGTAGTTAAGCTTTATTTAATCCTTCTATTACATAAGAAAATTATGTATTAGGGTATGTAGGATATGAAATGTTTTACAACTTAAAAAAAAATAAATGCGTTGTAATTTTTAATTGCCCAAAACTTTTAATATGTTTTTAAACTACAGTAGACTCCAAATTATCCATATTCGGATTATCGAAAAAGGAGAATCTACATCGAAGCTATTCGAAAAATAGGAAGTTGGTACTCAATGTTCACTCAAATGTTCACGAACGCCCCAGTAACTCAAAAAATTAAACTTTTGGAAAAGTTTATTTTTTTAAGTTTGGAAGAGACAGAAATTATATAAATTTCCAGAGGCGGCTCGTTGATAAAATATTTGAGGGTGTAGTAGGTTAAAAATAAGTAGTAACACTGCCCGGGTAGGCTCCGGACATATTGATACATATAAATATATATTTTCGTATACATAATCAATAACTAAAAAAAACCTCAATTTGGTTGGGGGGGTGCTGTAGCTCCGCAGTGTATATGGACGAGCCGCCACTATATATTTATATTAATTATTAGTTAGAAAATGGCAATGATAGATATAATGAGCTGTGAAGATTTTTCCAAAATTAAATGGGTTCCAGAACTGAGAGATTTTTTTAAAGGTTAGGCTAAGCTGCTACAGGAAGCAATTCTGTTATAAGATTAGATTCAGACTTGATTAAATTAAATTAAAAAAAACAAGGAATAATATAATCTTGGTACAAAATAAATTCAGTAACATGTTGATCGTGGCGGAAAATTTTACTAACTAAAACTAAACAGTGGCCTTATAACCCTGGGGCGGGTCTTTGCCACCTG